>VXBX01000117.1:16874-57710 GCA_013400415.1 Scytalopus superciliaris | reverse complement strand
GCTGCCAGTCCGTCCCCGTGACTGGCCGTGGCTCTCAGACTGGCCACGGGAGTCTCGGTCCGTCCCCGGGACTGGCCGTGGCTCTCACTCCATCCCCGGGACTCTCGGTCCGCCCGGGTCGGTCCGTGCGCGGCTCCCCCCCATCCCTCGGGGCTCGGTGCCGGGGCGGTGCCGGGGGCCNACCCGCTGATCAGCGCCCTCATGTTCTCGGCCGGGCTCCTGGGCAACCTCCTGGCGCTGGGGCTGCTGCTGCACGGCCGCCGGGGGCCCCGCCAGCGCCCACCCGCGCTCTTCCACGTCCTGGTGCTGGCCCTGGTGGTCACCGACCTGCTGGGCACCTGCTCCGTCAGCCCCTTCGTCCTGGCATCCTACCACCACAACCGCACCCTCACCGCCCTGGCCCACGGAGGGCACATCTGCCTCTACTTCGGCTTCGCCATGAGCTTCTTCGGCCTCGCTACCATGCTCATCCTCTTCACCATGGCGCTCGAGCGGTGCCTGGCCCTGGGCCGGCCGTACTTCTACGAGCGCTACCTCAACCCCCGCACGGGCTTGGTGGCCCTGCCCGCCATCTACACCTTCTCGGCCGCCTTCTGCTCCCTGCCGCTGGTGGGCTTCGGGCGCTACGTCCAGTACTGCCCCGGCACCTGGTGCTTCATCCAGATGCACCTGGATAACCACCAGCTCCAGGGCGGCCAGGAGGCTGCGGGGCTGAACGTCACCTTCTCGCTCCTCTACGCCACCCTGCTCCTCTTCCTCATCCTGGCCGTGCTGCTCTGCAACCTCAGCGTCATCGTGAACCTGGCCCGCATGCACCGGCGCGGGCAGCGGACGCGCCGCATGGCCACGCTCGAGCAGCCCCGCGCCGCCTCCGGCTGCGGCCGCCGCATGTTCTCCATGGCCGAGGAGATCGACCACCTCCTCCTCCTCTCCATCATGACCATCACCTTCGTCATCTGCTCCCTGCCCTTCACGGTGAGTGCGGCCGCCTCTCCCCGCCGGCGTGGGGTCCCTCTCCCCTCTCCCCTCTCTTTCCCTTTATAAGGCTTGCCCCCAACTCCCCTGCCCAAACCTTGAGGGTTGAGGTCAAAGCTTTGCTCTTCCCAAAGTTTGGGAGGTCCAAGCTCAGCCACGGGCTCTTGGCAATTTGCACATCCCTTAGGGAGCAGAGGGAATTGCTCCCTGTATCCCCAGCGCCAGAAGGAGGATGGGGTGTCAGGATCACAGGGCGGGAGAAGGACAGGATGGCAGGAGGATGGAGTGTTAGGATGGAGTGTCAGGAGGACTGGGTGGCAGGAGGATGGGGTGGCAGGAGCAGAGGTGCCCTCCCACCCCACAGAAGCTCTGAGGCTCAGACAGGGACCATGGAGCACACGGCATCACTGCGGTTCCCAGAGCTGGGCACTCATGGTGGATGTGTGAGGGATGGCAGAGCAATCAAATAAACATCCAAAGACGGGGATGAAGGCGATGCCCTGGGCTGGAGGCAGTGGGTATCTGTGCTGGTGGGATAAGTTATCCCAGGTTTCTCTGCATGGAGCTGGAGATGCAGGAAACAGGACCCACCTCACTGTTCGATGGAGGTCTCTGCTCCTCTGTAACAACACCAGAGCACAGGCACAGGGATGGGTGATTTCTGGGATCAGAGATCCAGCACCCAGACCACAGCATGCCTCATTCCTAGGGCTGTCTGCACATCCCGTGCCCCATCCATGCATGAGGCTTCCAGCAGAAATCCAGGGTTGAAGCACCACAGCAGAGTGAAGAAGGGAGAGAGCGAGTCCCCTGACTCTGCCCTGGGCTCTCCCCTCCAAAGGGCCACTTTTCATCCATCCAAATGGTGTTACACTGGGAGTGTCTCGGACTCTGGAACACCTCAAACCCTGCCCCCCCACCACAGGCTGTCATTTTGTTCCCATTAGAAGGGAACCCCACCAAGCGTGGGAGCACAGCCAGTGCTAATTTTGTGCTCAGGGTGCTAAATAGACTCTACCTTCCCTTCAGGCTCCCTTTCTTTTCCAAGGGAAAAGAAAATAACCACAGGCTAGAGCTGAGCCAGGCTGACAGGGTTTTAGGACAAAGGAGTAATGTCTGGATGCTCATGAGCATCCTGGGAGCCAGACTGAGTGTCCTGAGAGACACTTCAGCAACTGACAGTGGTCTCACAGATCCTGGGCAGTTTTTGTGTCCCAAAAAAGCCTGGATTTGTCTGCTGTGGTGATTATGAAGTGGAACCCCTTGGCGGGGACATGTGGACAGAGCCATGTGAGTCTGCTTGGGGCAGACAGGATGGGAAAGCGGCGCTGGCAGGGATCCCATGGCCCTGTGGTAGCAGATATAGCCTTATCCAGAGCCAGCTTTCCTTTTCCCATCACCCAGCTCCCATGTGGGGCTGTGTTTGGGCTGCGTTTTGGCAGCGCCTCAAACCGAACGCCGCCGGTGCCTCCTTGGGGTGACACTTTCCCTTCTGTCCGGGGCTGCCCACGGCCACCACCCTCCTCCCCTCCCAGGAGCACCCGCCACATGAACCCATCAGGCCACAAAACCCTTCCCAAGAAAACCTGCAGCACCCCTTGGAATGCTGTGCTTTCCACGGCATGGCCACCTCATGGCCTGGGATGCAGCATCCCTGGGTGGTACCCAGCGGCTCCCAGCTGGGGGAGGGATGCTCGTGCTTCCCACCCCCATCCGAGCATCCCCCGGCCCCAAAGTGAGGGGGTGTGGGTTGACCCCTGTGAGTAAGGAGTGCTGAGTCACCCTTCCAGGAAGCCCCGTGGGCTGCTGTGAGTCAGCATGTTGCAGGAAGGACAGGAGCAGGCCAGCAGCCCCATCCTCTCCGTCTCACACGTGTGTTTATCCCGTGTGGTTTTCAAGGTAAGACCCAACCACTTCCTTCAGCAGCCGCTGATTTAATTGCGTTGGGGCCAGAGGAAGCGGCGCTCACCACGTGCTGGGAGCAGCACAGGGCTGGCTTTTGTTAGGGAGAGGTTCATTTAAGTCTGTGGAGGGAGCATATTTGCTGGGACAGCACAATTCTCCCCCCAGAACTGCCTGGGGGCCAGATCCTGGAAGCCCAGACTTGGTGTTGTTTCTCCCTGTGATTTCTCCCTGGTTGAGGGAGGTGATTCTGCCCCTCTGCTCTGCTCTGCTCTGCTCTGCTCTGCTCTGCTCTGCTCTGGTGAGACCCCACTGGGGTGCTGTGTCCAGCTCTGGAGTCCCCAGCACAGGAAGGACATGGAGCTGTGGGAGTGAAGTCAGAGGTGGGACCAAGGTGATTCAAGGGTTGGAGCAGCTCTGGTGTGAGGAAAGGCTGGGAGAATTGGGGTTGTGTAGCCTGGGAAAAAGAAGGCTCTGTGGTGACTTAATTGCAGCCTTCCAGGACCTGAAGGGAGCTGCAAGATGGAGAGAGACTATTGACAAAGGTCTGGAGAGACACGACAAGGGGGAATGGCTTCAAACTGGAAAAGAGTAGGGTTAGACGGGATATTCGGAAAAAATTCTTGGCTGGGAGGGTGGGCAGGCCCTGGCACAGGTTGCCCAGAGATGTTGTTGCTGCCCCATCCCTGAAAGTGTCCAAGGCAATGTTGGACGGGGCTTGGAGCCCCCTGGGCTGGTGGGAGGTGTCCCTGCCCATGGCAGAGAGTGGGACAAGATGATCTTTAAGGTCCCTTCCAACCCAAACCGTTGCACAATCCCCTGATTTTGCAGGTCCGTGCCTACATAAACAAGTTCAGCACCCAAGAGGGCCACGAGTGGGACCTGCTCGCCCTGAGGTTTCTCTCCATCAATTCCATCGTCGATCCCTGGGTCTTCGCCATCCTGAGGCCGCCGGTGCTGCGGCTCCTGCGCTCGGTGCTGTGCTGCCAGGTGACCCCCACCATCCCAGACAGCCGGACTCCATCCCCTGCAAAGGCCAAGCTGGCAGCACGGCTGGGCCCCTGTGGGCAGTAGATCCCTCAGCTGTGCCAGGGCACTCCTGCCAGGCGAAGCACAGCCCGGGCGGGTGTTGACGAAGCTCTGCCTTACGGCACATAAAGGGACGTGTCTGCTGCGGGGCAGGGCCCAGTGGGGGTGGCCCGGCCAGGGGTCACCTCAGGAGGGCCTGGAAAGCCAGTGGGGTTTCTCACGGGGCAACAAATACAGTGGAACAGGATCAGAAGGGCTGATGAATACCTGGGTAGGGCTGTCACCCTTGGACGGGGAGGCTCCCACATGGAAAAGGGTGAAGGCTCCGTTCAGCCCCACTGTGGGAAGGCCAGGGGGTAAAGCATGGGGGGCTTTGCTATAACACTACTGCTGGTGGGGAATGTTGGGAATCAAGGCTTCCCAGTGCTGTGCTTCCCAGGAAGGCCCCTGTGGTTGTCCTGGAGTTGGGGCTGAGTGTCCATCGTGGCTCCAAATGCCTGTCTCTGCCTGCAGATCCCTGGGGACTGGGGAGGACAGGGAGGGAGCAGCGCACCCCCAGAGAGTCCCCAGTTGTTTGGTGTGCTGGTGGCCTAAAGAAATGCACTTTGCAGGTGTAGATCTCTGTGCATGTGTCTGTGTGTGTGTCCCACCCCTGAGGGGCACCGGGGCAGAGAAAAGGTCAAATTATGGCACTTCCCTCATGCTGTGATGGAGCAGAGGCTGCAGCCCCTCCCCAGCACCCAGTCTGCAATTCCCTTTTCCTCGTGGTTTGTGCAAGGGGAATAAAGAGCCTGACCAGGGAACGAGAGGTTTTGGTCACAGCCATGAGCTCCAGCCACATCCAGGGTGATGCTGCTGGTGGGTTTTGGGGTGTCACTTCTCTGGAGGTTTTATTTAAAATAAAAACAAAACAAAAAGCCTCAATAAAACCAGAAAACTCAAGTGCAAAAACATCCAGGTCATCAATCCTGCCCTGTTGGGCAGCGTCCTCCAGTGCCTCTAGTTTGGTTTGTGGGAAGCCTCTTCATCTTTGGGACTCCAGGCTGGTTCCCACAGGGATGAGGAGCATCCAATCCCACATCTCAAGGCTGCCTTTAGGGGTTGTTGAGGGTCCCGTGGCTCCTGTTTGTGCAGCATCCAGCACACAGTGTCACTGTGCAAGTGGGGTGTCTCATTTGAGATCTGCAGCTCTGCTCAGGAAGCCCAAAAGTGCCAAGATTTGGAACTTTCCCGTGGTTTAAGAGTTGAGATGATGTTAAAAAAAAATAAATTCATTATTATTTAAGTAATAAATGTGTCTCAAAGGATCCTGCTGAGTCATGTGTGAGTTTGTGCTTATGATGCACCTCAGGGTAGATCTGGCTCCTGGAGGAAATGTGTTGCCTGCCTGGAGCATCTGTGGGATGAAGCCATGGGAATGGGGGGAGAGGGCAGCAGGGGAGGCTGGCAGGGGAAATGGACACCTCCAATTTCCTAAGAAGTGGAAATAAACTGTGTTTTTGAGATACGTGATGACATTTTTACCTCACCTCTGCCCCTGAGCTACAGAAACACGCCCATCTCTGAGCTCTTCCCTAAAATTCACTTGTCCTGCAGCCAGGGAAAAGCAGGCAAAGTTCCTACCTGTTATCAAAACACAAAGCTAAAAAATACCCACCCTAAGAAAAGGCAGATATTTCAGTCACTTCTGTCAGGCAGCCAAAATCCACAGGAAGTTTACTGGCCTCTGAAATGTGTGTGGGCAGACGTCAGGCATGGGCTGCTATTGCTCAAGCCCCACCGGCGGGTTTTTGGCATCACCCCCTGGCTGGGGGGTTTTGGAGGGGTTGGAATTTTGGGCAGAGGGTTGCAAGATGTGCCTGTGCATGAGGGCAAAGTTGGGGTGCTCCCCACACCAGTGGAATGTCATTATCCATCCCTGGATGTCCAGATTCGGCAGCGTCCCACCCGCCTCTCCGAGGTCATGGTTGCCCCTTCCCAAATTATTCCCCAATCCGGGCACACATTGGGAGCAAAGACACTTTCTGGGTTCAGGGTTTGGTGCACTCCATTATGTCTCAGTCCATCCTTGGCTTGAGAAGGAGCCAAAAGCTTTGGGAAAAGCCATGGGTCTGTGTGCTTTATTCATCTGGATGGTCATGACCCGGCTGCTCACGCTGGAATTTCAGGACTAGGTACCTAATTCTCCTCTAAGCCAGAGGGAAAGGCTGCCTGGGATGCAAAAGATAAAAAGAAAATCTGAAACAAAAAAAAAAAGAAAAAGAAGAAAGGAAAAATGTTGGAAATGCCAAGGGGGTCACATCCTGCTGTGACTGGCATGCCAGGGAATGTGACAGTGGCGGGAAGAGGACCCAGCAGGATCCAGGGCAGCACAGGGGAGAGCCCCAAGGCAGGATTCTCCCAGTGGCTCTCATTCCAAGGATTCACTCCTGCCAGCCCCCAGCTCGGCTGCTGACCACTAATTGCCAGCTGCTTGTTGTTTTGGGAGATTTATGGCTCCTCATCAGGAAACGGGGCTGGGAGAAAACCTCCCGGCATCCATCCCGCTGGGATCTGCTTTTTGCTCCAGTGGGGTCACCCTCCCAATGGTAAGGGACAGCAATCCTGGCAAGTGGGGTCAGGGCAATGATTTGAATCAAGTTCAATGCCAAAATAGAAGAAAAATGGGTGTTTGCAAGGAGAGGAACCCACTGAAACCTGAGTCCCTCTGCATCCCAAGTCCCTTCACACCCTCAGGGTAGACCCTGAGCTGCTGGCCACGCGTTACCCCCAGAGCCCTAACACCAGAAAAAGCCCTCAACCCTCATCCTCCTGATTGCAGAGGAGAAAAGGGCCTTAATTAGTGCTCTGTGAGGATGAGGAGGACCATGAATCTCTCTGCATCCTGCACAGGGCACTGCTGCTATTAACGTCACACAGGAGCCTTTGCAGAAGCCAAACAAATTGGGCTCTCCAGCCCCACTGACGCGGGTTCGGCTCAAATGCAACATGACAAAGTGTCAGTTCGTTGTCTGTGCAGGCCCTTAATGACTTTTTTTATTCCCACACCGGAAACGCTCTGGCACAGGAAAGTGCCAGGCAGGTCTTTACGTCTGCATTTCCATCTGGAAATGGAGCTGCTGCTGAGGAGTGAGGGAGAAGCCACTCCCTGGGGATGTGGGATGGCATTTGCAGCCCTCCAGACTTCTTAAACAGGGAGCTGTGGGATCCAGGGGATTGGGATCCTCTCCAGAAACTGTCACAGAATCACGGAATGGTTCGGGTTGGAATGGGCCCTAAAGCCCATCTCATTCCAACCCCCTTCCATCATCCCAGGTTGCTCCAACCTGGCCTTGGACTCTTGAAATGATAGTGATGCAATGCAATGATTTTGGGACAGGGGCATTTGGGGAAAGTAAAGAAGAAAGGAAGGGAGCTTCCCTCCTGCTCCCACCATTTCTGGAGGGTTTGGAACATCCCCTCCACATCTCTGTGCTGTCAGTAAGGAGGAAACCCTCAGTTTTTGGCTGTTTTGGCCTCCCGGCCAAGCCTGAGGGCTTTGGCTGTGGCACTGCCAGGACCACCAAAGCCCCTGGACCCCGTTTATGGGGGTCAGGAAATGTGGGCTCATTGGGGTGTGATGATGGGATGGGATGGGACGGGATGGGATGGGATTGGATGTGGTGGGGTTGGATGGGGTGGAGTGAGGTGGGATGGAGTGGGATGGGGTGGGGTGTGTATGGTGGNGGATAGAATGGGGCAGGATGGAATGAGATGGGATGGGATGGGATGGGATGGGATGGGATGGGATGGGATGGGATGGGATGGAGTGAGGTGGGATGGAGTGGGATGGGTTAGGGTATATATGGTGGTGTGTCCAAGCCCAGCATCCTTGTGGATCACCTCTGGGATTGCTGCCCCAGCCCTCGGGGGGGCTGGCAGGAGTGGCTGTGCCAAGGCACTGCCTTTGCAGGCAGGGACGGGCACCGAGCCCATTGCCCGGGCTCCAGGAGGGTGTGTGGTGTGGCAGATGTTAAACTGCATTAAATGGATTAGGCAAGGAAGTGACTTCAGGGGACGTGGCATGGCTGGGCTCCCAGCCAGGCTCTGCAGCAGTGCCAGGATAACCGTGGCACTGGATGTCGGAGCTGATGGCAGTTCCCTGTGGCTGCAGTGCAGGGAACAGAAAAATCTGCCTTCTGCTTTTGCAGTTGGTTTTGCATCTCTGTGTTCTCATGTATTATTGTGAAACCTTTCCTTGGAGTCCTTCAGGTCACCCCACCCCTTTTAAAGTGGGATCAGCCTTTCCCAGGGGTTGGTTTTGGTATCCCAAACATCATAAGCTTAAAATCAGAGCCCGGTGCCCAACACTGAGACCCAAAATGAATGATCTGTGGCCTGTCCCCTGTCATTATGAGGGATTATGAGACCTCAGAAGCAGCAGGGCTGTGGCAGAATTACCTCTCTTACAGCCAGATTTTCACAGAATCCCAGAATCCCTCAATGGTTTGGGTTCAAAAGGACCTTAAAGACCATCTTGTTCCAACCTCTTTCCATAAGCAAGGACACCTCCCACCAGCCCAGGGGGCTCCAAGCCCCGTCCAGCCTGGCCTGGGACACTGCCAGGGATCCAGGGGCAGCCACAGCTTCTCTGCCCAACCTGTGCCAGGGCCTGCCCACCCTCCCAGGCAGCAATTCCTTCCCAATATCCCATCCATCCCTGCCCTCTGGCAGTGGGAAGCCATTCCCTGTGTCCTGTCCCTCCATCCCTTGTCCCCAGTCCCTCTCCAGCTCTCCTGGAGCCCCTTTAGGCACTCCAACGTGTCCCTGGAGCCTTCCCTTCTCCAGGCTGAACACACCCAGCTCTCCCAGCAGAACTTTTAACTTTCAAGCTTTTTTTATATTCCCCCCCATGTATGAATAATAATTGTTTTCATTCTGGTTTTTGGCTTCAGCACTGCAGGGGGTGGGTGGGGAGGGAAGATCCCATGTGAGTTTTCCCCAAACTACAATAAACTCTCCATTTCTCAGTCTTAACAAGTTTTTTTTTAGTTGTGGAGATGACCTCCTCCTGCTGTGCCCAGGGGGAGTCATTTTCTCATGTAACTCTGTTGTTCTCTTACTCTGATAAGAAAACAACAGCCTGAGCACCCTGGGATGGTGGAAGGTGCCCATACCCACGGCAGGGGCTTGGAATGAGATGGGCTTTAAGGTATCTTCCAACCCAAACCATTCCAGAATTCTCTGATTCTACGGAGGTGCAACTCTCCTGCTGCTTGTTGCTCCTCCTGAGTGAGCCACGAGGGTGAGGCAGAGGCTGCTGGGGATGGCACCGGGCACTGGCATGACAAGGGCAGCCACATATCCCTGCTGTCCCTCTCGAGCCAAAGGCATATCCAGGGAGAAGACCCGATGCAGCAGAAGCCCCCAGGGTGTCCCCCCCTTCCTGTGGGATGTGCTGCTGCAGGAAAACCAACCAAAGGGGCGACCAACAGGCTGGGAAAAATCCAACCAGATCTCAGAGCTGATCAACAACTGATTGAAAACATGAGAAGGGAAAGTTTTACAACCTTGGCTGGGATGTGGAGCTAAAAATATATCTGTTGTGGCTCGGGGAGGGGACGAGTGTCCGAGGCCACTGCTTGTTTGTGCACACACAGAGGGCCTGGCGCTCACCCCTGGAGAAAATCCTCGCCCTTAAGAGCATCCAGATGAGCTGTGAGGTAATTTCTATCCTTCATACATGAAGCATCCCACTGGGAGGGCTGGATTGTGCTTTCCAGATGCTCACGGGCTCTGCCACGAGGGCAAAGGCAGTGCCAGAGGTTTGGAAGGGGACACTTCAGGTCCCTGATTAATATCCCGAGGTGGGCAGCGTGTTTGGGGACGCTCCTGGGAATCACGAGGGTTTCCCATGCTCAGCAGCTGTTTTTTAACCGGATTTCCCCGAAATGTGCAAACATCCACACCCGGCAAACCCGCAGGGAGATGCTGCCCATCTGCCAGNCCTCTCCAGCTCTCCTGGAGCCCCTTTAGGCACTCCAACGTGTCCCTGGAGCCTTCCCTTCTCCAGGCTGAACACACCCAGCTCTCCCAGCAGAACTTTTAACTTTCAAGCTTTTTTTATATTCCCCCCCATGTATGAATAATAATTGTTTTCATTCTGGTTTTTGGCTTCAGCACTGCAGGGGGTGGGTGGGGAGGGAAGATCCCATGTGAGTTTTCCCCAAACTACAATAAACTCTCCATTTCTCAGTCTTAACAAGTTTTTTTTTAGTTGTGGAGATGACCTCCTCCTGCTGTGCCCAGGGGGAGTCATTTTCTCATGTAACTCTGTTGTTCTCTTACTCTGATAAGAAAACAACAGCCTGAGCACCCTGGGATGGTGGAAGGTGCCCATACCCACGGCAGGGGCTTGGAATGAGATGGGCTTTAAGGTATCTTCCAACCCAAACCATTCCAGAATTCTCTGATTCTACGGAGGTGCAACTCTCCTGCTGCTTGTTGCTCCTCCTGAGTGAGCCACGAGGGTGAGGCAGAGGCTGCTGGGGATGGCACCGGGCACTGGCATGACAAGGGCAGCCACATATCCCTGCTGTCCCTCTCGAGCCAAAGGCATATCCAGGGAGAAGACCCGATGCAGCAGAAGCCCCCAGGGTGTCCCCCCCTTCCTGTGGGATGTGCTGCTGCAGGAAAACCAACCAAAGGGGCGACCAACAGGCTGGGAAAAATCCAACCAGATCTCAGAGCTGATCAACAACTGATTGAAAACATGAGAAGGGAAAGTTTTACAACCTTGGCTGGGATGTGGAGCTAAAAATATATCTGTTGTGGCTCGGGGAGGGGACGAGTGTCCGAGGCCACTGCTTGTTTGTGCACACACAGAGGGCCTGGCGCTCACCCCTGGAGAAAATCCTCGCCCTTAAGAGCATCCAGATGAGCTGTGAGGTAATTTCTATCCTTCATACATGAAGCATCCCACTGGGAGGGCTGGATTGTGCTTTCCAGATGCTCACGGGCTCTGCCACGAGGGCAAAGGCAGTGCCAGAGGTTTGGAAGGGGACACTTCAGGTCCCTGATTAATATCCCGAGGTGGGCAGCGTGTTTGGGGACGCTCCTGGGAATCACGAGGGTTTCCCATGCTCAGCAGCTGTTTTTTAACCGGATTTCCCCGAAATGTGCAAACATCCACACCCGGCAAACCCGCAGGGAGATGCTGCCCATCTGCCAGCGCTGGTGCCGGTCCCAGAGGGAGCCGAATCTCCACAAACAAGAGACTAAACAATGTCCAACTCCCGTCAGGCCTCTGGCTTTTACAGAGGCCAGAAAAGCTGCTGGGCATCGCAGAGCGGGGTGGATCTCTCGCCCCCCCTGCCCTGCGTGCTGAGCCTGTGACTTCACCCAAAAACCCCGTTTATTAGGGCAAAACAGGACCCCACCAGCAGCCTCATGAGCTCGTGGCAGGAGGAGGGCAAAGCTCTGAGGGTTTCTCAGCAAGTCAGCCCATAAATCCATGCAGGGTTTTGTGTCCCGGGCCGTGGCTCTGGGTTTGCTGCGGTTCCCCCGGAGCCGCCCCGGATGCAGGAGGTGTCGGATTGTGGCTGCAAGAAAAACTCCCTAGAAAAACCACCTGCAAAAGTTTGTTTTTCTGAGCATCTGGTTTGTGAGGCAGGTCCTGTCAGAGTCAAAACAACAGCCCTCCAGTCCTACCAGTCTGGCACCCCCCCATCCCTGGAAGTGTTCCAGGCCAGGTTGGACAGGGCTTGGAGTGACCTGGAAGAGTGCAAGGTGTCCCTGCCTATGGCAGGGAATGGAGTGAAATAAACTTTAGGGTCCCTTTCAACCCAAACAATTTTGGGATTCCTCTACCTCAGTCCCCTCTCCACGCTCTGAGAGCATCTCTTCCCAGTGTGGGAACTTCATCCCTCCCAATGCCATTCCCTCACCACCCCACACTGCCTGGGGAAACTCCAGGAAATTAATACAAGGAATAAAGAGGGGAAGCAATAAAGGGAAAGAGCCTTCAGCCCTCCTGGAGCCCCTTTAGGCACTGCAAGGGGCTCTCAGGTGTCCCTGGAGCCTTCTCTTTTCCAGGCTGATTATCCCCAGCCCTTCCAGCCTGTCTCCAAAGCACAGATGCTCCAGCCCTGGGATCATCTCTGTGGCCTCTTCTGGACTTGCTCCAGGAGCAACAAGTCCTTCTGATGTTGGTGTGCCAGAGCTGGAGCAGAATCCCCTTTCCTTGCCCTGCTTCCCACACTGTGGGATGAGCATCGAAGGTTTCTGGGCTGCCAGCACACAGGGCTGGGGCATGTCCAGCCTCTCACCCTCCAGCATCCCCAAGGATGCACAAAGGGAGAGCTCTGCTCCCTTCTGTCTCCTTTTCGTCTGCCTAGAAACACCAAAATGGTGCTGGGAGAAACCCCCAGAGCTCCCTGAGCCTGCCATCCTCCACTAACCCCCTCCAGCATTCAAACCCTCTCTCCTCACCAATGTCCTTTCTCTGCTCTCACCTGCACTGTAGTTTGAACCCCTGAAAGCACCTGGAAGATGCTGAATGACAGCATAGCAGTGGGATGGATAAAATCCACCATGGAGCCATTTACTGGGAGCCCAGTACCCCAAACACCACTGCCATGGCACCACGGGGACAAGGGTTTATGTCTCTGTTGGTGTGGGGGCAGGAGGAACTGGTGTGGGCCAGGACAGATGTGAGACATCAAAGCAGGCAGGGTTCTGAACAGAGCTAAAAAGGAGAAACTGTTTACATGAAGCCATTCCAGGGCGGTTTGGAGAGCCTGTTTATCCCTGGACTTTCGTGCTACCAGAGCTTTGGCCACGCAGTGACCGGAGAGCGATGGGGTTTGTCATGTGGAGGGGCTGTACACACCAGAGAACATTTATTCGTCAGCAGCAGCTGCTGTTTCCTCTGCTAAAGACCTTTTCCATCCCATCAGGGCTGGGAAGTGTTCCTTTCCAGCTGTGAGGACCCTCAGAGAGGATGGGTTGACCTGTAGATCCATCAGGATGAGTCCTCAGCGCTTACTCAGCAAAGCAGGCAGTGCTGGGGAAGGCATGGACAGTCCAGGGCCTGGCTGAGGGGCCAATGGTCTTTGGGACTGCTCATCCTCTTGGAATGATCCCCTGAGGCATCAGTTTTGGAAAGCTGTGAGAGCCCTGCTCCCTCCAGTATCCCAGGTCATTGCCATTCCTGGCACGCAGTGGTCCCCTGGGGCTGTTCCCAGCAAGGCCATCGCTATCCCTCCTTTCTGCTGCAGGACAATGTCCATGGCGTGGATAAGGAGGAGCACGAAGCCCCTGCAAACCTCCTGCAGCTCTGCAAATAGGGATGGGGACAGGGGAAAGGGAAAGGGGGGAAGGGGAGGAGGAGAAGGAAATGGGAAGAGGGCAGAGGAAAGAGGAAGAAAAAAGGGAAAGGGGACAAGGGAGAGGCTTTCAGTCTCTGTCCTGATGTGTCTGGCCATTGGAATTGCTGTGCCTGGCTGGTTTCTCTCTGCATGGTACTTTGCCATTAGCCTCCCTTTCATTTCCTTTTCCATTCCCCATTTTTGGCATCCAAGCCAGTCCTGGAAACCTCAGTGCTCCCTGAGAAACACTCTGGGACCTGGAGGCTTGTCACTGCTGAGGGGCTTGGGGGCATCCCAGGACAGATCCCTGACCCTTCCTGAGAGGGCTGGGAGATCTAAACCAAGCCCCAGGACATTTGGGGCCGGACATCCGCTGGCTCAAGGACCTCTTACCCCCTTGGAGAGGCCCTTCCCTCCGAGCATCCTTCCCAAAGTGGTTTGCTCAGCACTTTCCTCCTTGGTGGAGCTTCTTGCACAAGCCAGGGATTTGTGGCCAGTTCTTCCTCCCTGGGCATGGCATTTTCCTGCCAGTGCATCCCACTGGCATCAGTTCCAAGTGGATGGAGCAACCGGGCTCAGCTTCAAAAAGCTGGTGCTCCCCTGGTGCCAAACACTTCTGGAACAGCTTCACAAGAGCTTTTCTGTTAATTATTCATGATTGTGATTAATGTGTGGCAACTGTTGGAATAAATCATGATTTGCAAAGTTTAAAATCAATAATGTGTCTCTGAGAGGGAGCTGAAGGGCCCTGGTGCAACACTTCCCTTCTCCAGGGTGCTTGGGAACATTTGAGCAAATATTCAGTGTCTGACAACTTTTTTAGGGGGATCAGCTCTGCGCGGGCACTGCAGAGATGCCCTCAGGGACACCAGCTGCTGGTGCCCCAATACTTCCATCCTGCCCACCCTGGAGTGCATTCCCCATCCCCTGCCAGGGCAAGGATTCGGGTCCAGTCACCAAACACCACCACGCTGCTTCTTTCCCCTGTATTTTCCCTCTGGGGAAGGAGCAGCTCGTGTTTTCTCACATTTTTCCCAAGTCACTCTGTGTTTTTAGAAGGATGTGCTAAGCCAGGGAGGATTTCTCCTTGCTGGCATGTTTGCTTTGAAAACTTTCCCTCACACAGCAGTGCCCAGTGCATTTTTAAAATTTTATTTATTTGCACTTTCACCCCTGCTTGAACTCGCTGGTGCCTTTCTGGGAGTGAAGGGTGCTGGGAACCCACGGGGCTGCACCTCACAGGGGACACCTTTGGGGGCCCCATCCTTACAGAGCAGACCCTGTCCATGTAGGAAGGTGCCCTGTGCTGTCCCTGTCCCACTAGAGAATCACTGTGGGGTCCTTGTCCTGGCATTGGGGTCCCTGTTCTCTTAGGGGTCATCCCTCTCCTTGCAGGGGGTCATTCTTGCAGAGGGTTTAAGCCCCTTCTAGGATGCCCTTGTCCCTGTAGGGAATCCCTGTCCTTTCAGGGTGATCCTGTAGTCTCCTTGTCCTTGTGGGGCATCACTGTGGGATTCTTGTCCCCTGTCATTGGGGTCCCTGTTCTCATGGGGGGCTCCCCTGTATTCACAGGGGGTCGTTGTTGGTTCCTCATTCTTGCAGAGGGTCCAAACCCCTTATAGGGTGTCCTTATCCCTGCGGTGGATCCCTGCCCTTGGAGGGGCATTGTTTGGTGTCCTGTCCTTATAGGAGGTCATTTTTGAACCCTTGTCCAGTCATCAGGGTCCTTGTTCTCATCGGGGTGATCCCTGTACTCATAGGAGGTCATTGAGTGATCTTCATCCTTGCAGAGGGTCTAAAGCCCTTGCAGAGTGGCCTTGTCCTCATATAAGGTCCTGTCCTTGAGGGGCCATCCAGCAGGGGACTCCAGCAGCCGAGGGGAGCAGAGCTGCCTCCCACAGGGAGCCACATCCCAGGGCATGGGGACAGTTGGGATGGAAGGGAACAAGGAGCCGGCCTAAAACTCTGGTGTGTGGGACTCCCAGACAGCCCCAACACAGACCAACAGCTGCTGCAGTCTGGAAAATCCCACACAGCCAGATCCAGGGGGCATTGGAGCAGGACAGGGCAGGAGGAGGTCACTCAGAGAAGAGCACTGAGGAATTAGCAAGAGCTGAGATCTGCAGGGAATGAAACGGTGGACATGGCACTGTCAGGATGCTGCCAGGGGGAAAAAAATCACCTTTCTCTGTTTGGGAAAGGAAGTGGAGGAGACCTGTCTGTAAGTCCAAGAAAAATGTATCTCCTGTCACAGAATCATGGGATGGTTTGGATTGGAAGGGTCCTTAAAGACCATCTCATACCACCCCCTGCCATGGGCAGGGACACCTCTCACCAGCCCAGGGGGCTCCAAGCCCCGTCCACCCTGGCCTGGGACACTCCCAGGGATCCAGGGGCAGCCACAGCTTCTCTGCCCAACCTGGGCCAGGGCCTGCCCACCCTCCCAGGCAGCAATTCCTTCCCAATATCCCATCCCATCCCTCTGGCAGTGGGAAGCCATTCCCTGCGTCCTGTCCCTCCATGCCTTGTCCCCAGTCCCTCTCCAGCTCTCCTGGAGTCCCTTTAGGCCCTGGAAGAGGCTCCAAGGTGTCCCTGGAGCCTTCCCTTCTCCAAGCTGAGCACCCCCAGCTCTCCCAGCCTTTCTCCGTGGGATATGGAGCAGCAGATGGAGGGACTGGGACAAAGAGCCGGGTCACACTGGGGTCAATAACCTCATGTTGGAGCATGGAGTGGGGACATCCATGTGCCCCTGCAAAAGCTAAAAGCCCAGCCCTGTTTTCCTGGAAGACTGCAGGATGTTCCCAGCACCACTGGAGCGCTCCTTTTCCCTGCATGGGAAGGTGGGTGCACAGAGGAGTTTGCCCTTGCTGGTGGATCAGGGAAGATCCATGGAATGGGAGAGCAGAGCAGGGTTACACAGCCCGTGCTGCTGATGACTCAGTTTTCTCGGGATCTCAGAAGGATGTTGCACAAGAAAAAAAATCATGGAAAGCTGAGGAGTTCCAAAGGAAATGGACAACAGGAGGCTTGTGATTAAATGGCTTTAACTCATATCCTTAAAAGAGATAGATCTACTCTGGGAGCTGTCTGGGGGGGAGGAATGTAAGGCTGGTCCTGCTGGCTCACGTTGAAGGTCTCTCTGTAGCTTGTCTCCAGCAGCAGACATTAGCTGGGATTTAGGGAACGAGTCCAAGGACACAGCAAACCAGAGCAACCTCAGCTGCTGATGGTCAGTGGTTCCCAAAAGCCAAACCAGCCCCTCTGAGTTCCCAGCCCCCTTTCTAAAGGGACCCCAACCCCCAGCAAGGCACTTGGGATCTATCTAAGGATTTACCTGTGGGTGGGAATCCACCTTGTTGGGACAGGGAATGTGTGTGGGGGGTTCTCCCAGAGCCTCCCCCAGTGTTGCTGGGTCACTGGGACCCTGAGCATGGAGGGAAAGGTGGGAATTGCAGCCAGCTGGCCCCTCTCCTTTGCTACTGCAGGACACAGCTTGCCAGGGGAATAGTTGAAGCTCTGCCATGGGGAGCTGGGGCTGATTGGGCTGTGCTGTGAAGCCTTTCCCATTCCCTGGGAATCAGACTGAAGAGATACCGTGAAATATGTGAGACCTGGTCCCAGCTGGGCCCTTAAAACAGACCGTGCTGTGCTGCTGCATGTGATAAAGGCAGAGAGAAATCCCTGCTGGTGACAAATCCTGACTTTCTCTCTTACTCAGCCCAGGCATCGTTTTGGTGATCCTTGTGTCCCCCTGGGAATCTTGCTGTGTTCCTGCATCCTCCATGGCCAGGCTGCTGGAGTGGGAAGCGAGGCTGGCATCTGGCCATGCCCTGTCACCAGAGCCCTCTTTGCTGTGGGGTGGCATCGCTGGGTCACCGCGGTCCCAACAAGCCACAGGACTTCCCAAGCCCCGAATCAGGAGGGATTTCCTCCGGCTGGTGCAGCGCTGCCCTGGGCTGACACAGCCTGTGTCACACTCCTCATCTTCCATTTCACTCTCCATGGCTTTCTCCTGACCTGCTTCGCTCCCAGGGACACAGATCCTTGTTTGCCCTGTACGAGCACTGGGGATGATCCACGCTGGGCATCCTGGTCCTGGCACAGCCCAGAGTGAGGGATCCGCCTGCCTCCAGTGCAGAAAGACTGTGCCCACCAGTTGCAAACTGGGAGAAAGGACTGGATGCCCCTCTGGATGGACACCCCTAAATCTAGGGGGTCTAGGGGAGGTCTAGATTGGGTATCAGGAAACATGTTGTCATGGAAAGAGTTGTCCAGCACTGGAACAGCTGCCCATGGCAGTGGTGGAGGGATTTAAAAGCCCTGTAAATGTGGCCACCTGGGGACATGATTGTGTGGGACTTTGCAGGGTTGGGGGAACACTTGGACTTCATGATCTTAGAGGTCTTTTTCAACTTAAATGATTCCATGATTTCACGGCTTTTCCCGCTTTGAAGGTCCTGGTTTTTACTCTTTACAGATCCACGTGCAGAGTGAGCCCAGCCCACGAGCTTGGGCAGTGGCCAAGGGAGAGACCACCACCAAGGTTAGTGACATAGCTATTTGTGTTGCAAGCAAGCCAAGAAATCCCCATCCCATGGAGCAAAGGCCCTTCCCAACCTCTCCATCCTGCTGGAGAGCCCAGCACCACCGTCCAGGCCTGGGAGCCCTGCTGGGGAACCGGCCCCTGTGTTGCCACCAAGGGCTGAATCACGGTGTTGCAGCTGCTCTTTCAACACCCAGCAGGGGTTTGGCAATCCCAGGGGCTATTAATAGAGCCAGGCTGCTCCCCGGGGCCCCACGCTGGGCTGGAGGAGAGCGGGACAGCAAAGCAAACTCCAAGGGAGGCCAAGGGCTGAGTTTACCTAAGGAGAGGTCGGGAAATAACCTGTCGCAGCGCAGGAACCGGAGCGGTGCCCTCTCTCTCCCCACTTATCGCTTCCCGTCTCCACGCCGGCCCCAAGGGCCAGGAGGGAACAATGAACAATGGAGCCAGCGACGTGGCACGGGGGACGTGCCACCTTCCCAGCCCCACAGAACCCCCTCCCCAGTGACAGGGAGAAAGACACTGGGAAGGGATGACCATGGGATGGTCCGCTGTGGTTGCAGCTCTTGCAGCCTGGACTTGGATTTCACCCCTGGGCGTGAGAGTCACGAGCAGTGAGGCCCCTGCACGGACCCAGCCTGGGAACAGAGGACACTGTAGCCAAGGGGGTAGTCCCAGAAGGAGATGCTGGAGGTGGAGCACCTCCACTGGGAAGGGAAAATACAGAGAGAAGGTATTTTATGAGGAGCTGCTTTGGGCTGCTTGTCCCAGCTCCATCTCAATCACCAGCTCCAGGAGGATGGAGCCAGTGGTGCCCCTGAGAGCCAACCCCTGCCCATGGTGGGCATGGGGCAGAAGGGATGGACATCCCATCACGGCCACCTTGCAAGCTAAAGGCTGAGGGCTGGGGCTGCTTCCCTGGGCCTGTTGTATTTTTAGCTGTGGAAGTGCCAGGTGGAAGAGCTGTGAGAAACCACATCCTGTTCAGCTGCCACCCCTCATCTCATGTCCCAGTTCCATCCTGCTCCTGCACCCTCCCTTCCCCTGCACAGCTCCTCAGCCACCTCTGACTGTGCCAACAGGGCATCAATTGCTTCCCATCCCACCCCTGGACCAACATCTGTCCGTCTGTCTGTCTGTTGGTTCCCAGATTCCTCCAGGGTGGTCCCCAAACTGACAGGTGGCAGGGGCATGGTGTGGACTCAGGGAGCTGGTTTGGGTTGGCCTGTGGGACACGCTAGCAACGACAGACACCTCAGGCACTGCCAAGCCACGGGATCCTTCTCCCATCCCCTCAGGTGATGTCAGGGTCACAGAGAACGGAGCCCCAGGCTACCAGCATGGATTGCATCACACCTGTAGGCCTGGATGCCCCGGGGGCTGAGGTCTGGCTGAGGAAAATGCAGAAAGCCTCAGCAGGAGACAAGTCTTACCTGGCAGCAACTCTGGCAAACAGGGCCCTGCAGCAAAGGAGGGGGCCTGGGACATGGATCATGGCCAAGCCGTGCTGGGGGGAACCTGCCCTGCAGGGAGAGCATCTCCACCAGGCTGAGCCAGCAGATGGCATGGAGTGACTGTCTCCTCCCGTCCCCCAGCCCTGCCAGACTCCCTGTCCCACACAGCACCAATGAGCTCAGGGGACAAAGCCAGCTCACCAGGTCTTGACCTGCTGGAATCTCTGCAGGCAGATCTGTCCTTTCCATGCCCCTCCTTCTGCCTCTCAAAGCATCTCCCTCCTGGGGACAGTGTCCTCTCCTGCCTCTTCCCTGCTGCAGCCGTCTGTTCTGCTGCCCTGCAGCTGCATCCCTATGGCACAGCCAGAGGAGAGCCTGGCCATGGAGCAAGCCTTACTGGGAGGGACTGTGGCCAGCAGTGATCCAGGATGGGCTGGAAACAATCAATTTGGAAAGTCCACCTTTCAGCACAAGGACTTGTCTTTTACCACCCTTGTTTTGCTCAAAGGGTGAAAAAAGCTGGGAGAAACACTGTGGTTGCTTCCCATGTTCCATGGTTTGGACACCAGCAGGCACTTCCATAATCCTTCCTCTGAAAGGTTTTAAACATGGAAAACAAAGCACACATCCTTAATACTCCCCCTGCCCTGCAGGGAGCACTGAGCAGTGCTCCAGGCCTTCCTCCCTCCTAACTGATGATGATGGTTTTGTAGGAGTCCTTGAGGATGGTGAGAGATCAGAGAATCACAGAACATCCTGAGTTGGAAGGGACCAACACGGAGAATTTCCTATTGTTTTGTACAATAACTTGTTTTCTTTCTAGGACAAGCACATAATCCTTTTTAAATGTGTGTATCATCATTTTTACCTCCTGATCAACCGCTGACATTTAAACACCCCCTGAAAGGCTCCTGAAGCACATCCAAATGTCCACCTTCAGAGCAATGCTGAGATAAAGTTCCATCAAAAGAGGAGTTTGGTCTGAAGCTGTAAATAGTCCATCCATATCTGCCACGCAATCTCCAGCTCAGCCTGCACTCCAGTAGCATCACCGAGTCAGAGCTGTGGTTTATCCACATAAACACGTCTTTGGTTGTTAAATGGTTGAAGAGGGAGCCAAAAACATCAGCGTTCCTTGTGATCTCACCTCACCTCAGCACCAGCACTGCTGACACGGGGAGAGATGTTGCTGGTGACCCCTGGCTGCCTCCTGCTGCTTAGAGAGTAGGACAGCATCCCAGTCAGGCCAGTCCTCCAGCTCCATCCCTCACAGCTGCCCCCCAGAGCCAGAGCTCTCCCACCTCCAACTCGCTTCTCACTCAAGGCCTAATAAAAGGCCACGTGGAATGAGGCTGGGAACAACCTGGTCCAGTGGAAGGTGTCCCTGCTCATCCAGGGGCTTGGAGTGGATGCCCTTTAAAGGCCCCTTCCAACACAGACCAACACTCTGTGACTCTGGTTCTATAAACACCCACTGAGTGTTTCTTTCTGCCCCAGATCCAGAGTGGTTACAAACAGCTGAGTGCTGGAGCGTTTCCTCTGGCAAAGGCGTGCAGGTCACCATCAAACTGTCCCTGATATCCCTAAAGCTTTCCCCTGGTCTGTACATATCCCAGCAACTATCTGCTTCTGCAGATTTCCCCATTTCCCCAGAGAAGTTGTGGCTGCCCCACCCCTGGAAGTGTTCCAGGCCAGGTTGGATGGGGCTTGGAGCAACCTGGGATAGTGCAATGTGTCCCTGCCCACGGCAGGGGAGTGGAACACGATGGTCTTTAAAATCCCTTCCAACCCAAGTGCCTGCTTGTGCTACACAATGAAAAGACATTTTGTATTGAAAACCCCCCCAGCAAACTCAAAGCCATCTGACGTGGTCCAGGACCCTGACCCACATCCACAGCAAATCCAGCTGCACACCCAGCTGGATGCTGGCAGGAGCAGGACATGGACAAGCACATCCCTTCCCCAAGTCACCACGCTGGCACCAGCACAGGACTCCCGGCACCCCAACCCAGCCTAGGAGGCTCGAGCTGATGGATCCCCCAGCCAGCAGAGCCAGGACTCCCTAGGAGCAAACAGCATCCCCGCAGGATCCTACTGGGAAGCCGTTTCTGACCTCCCATCCCTTTGGTGGCAACGCTCCAGCGTCCGTCCAGCAGCACCGGGAGAGGCAGCGACTCGTTCAGGCGCAACGGAGATGTGGCACTGACCCCTAGTGACAAACTCCAGCCCCGATCCCGCACGGGGGAAGGAGGGCTGGGAAAGGACACGTGGACAAGAGCGGGGATGTGGGAACGCTCCTTGTCTTGCACAAACCCTGCGGAAGGCAGAGACCCCCCTGCTGAAGGGCACCCACCCCACGGGAGCTGCCCCTGCTCCCACACCCGGCACCCGAGGCAGATGCAGACCGAGTCTACTTGGGGTGGAGTTTATTTAGGACACAGATGACAAACCTAAACACGGCACTTCACCTGACAGAGGGCAGGGTTAGATGGGATATTGGGAAGAAATTTTTCCCTGTGACGGTGGGGAAGCACTGGAACATACTGTCCAGACAGGCTGTGGGTGCCCCATCCCTGGAAGTGTCCATGGCCAGGCTGGATGGGGCTTGGAGCAACCTGGGATAGTGAAAGGTGTCCCTGCCCGTGGCAGGGGGTTGGAATGAGATGGTCTTTATGACCCCTTCCAACCCAAACAATTCTGGGATTCTGTGATTAGGGACAGGATGGGAAATGACCAATGTACAGCTCATAGGGTCCGGCAGCATAAGGACCTTACAGAGCAGAGAAATGACGGGAACTCACGGAGGATCTGTTCACACCCTGACCTACCCTGTCCCTTGGGAATACTGCCTCTGATCAGCATGCTGCAGTTTATTCCTTTAAATACATACATTTTGGCTCAAAGCCTGTCATTCAGTCCAAAAATGGTCTGTTTCAATTAAGGGCTTCAAGGAGAGCTCAGGACTAATGATCTATTTCTGGGCATTTCAAAATACTCTCAACCATGTGGGCTGTTTGCAGGATGAGAAATACAGTCTACGACACTCTCAGCAGTTCCTTACCATTGATTTTCTCTTTCCCAGGAATTCCAGAGCCCTAAAGAGTAGGAGAAAGGCCTGGTCCTCCTGGGACATCTCAGTGGGAGATGTTTATTGAAGGAGTTGGGATGCTCATGAAATCCCGGAAGGGTTTGGGTTGGAAAGGACCTTAAAGACCATTCTGTTCCAACTTCTGCCCTTTGTTGTCCCCAGGAGATGGGCAGAGGCTGGAAAGCCACTTCCTCAGGTTTTGCATCTTTTCACCTAGTTATGGATGGGAAGCAGCTCCATCCCATCTTGGGAGGGCCCGGCCTTGCCCTTCATCTCCCTCTCCTTGTTTCCACAGCACTGGGCTCTCCACAGACCTCACTCTCAGCACCACTCCCAGCTCAGGAAGCACCAACCTCACTGCTGTCACCAAAAAGCAAAGACAAATCGAGGCTGCAAATAACCTCCTGGGCTTGTGCCCAAGAAAATGCCAGCAGTGAGGAAAGCCATCTCCCAAGCTGCCCATCCTCGGGACTTGCTGGCAGAGTTTTGCCTCAGCTATTCAGGGCTGTTGTGTGAGCTGAGCTCTGGCCTCTGGAATAAATCTGCTTTAACCAGAACTTTCTCTTACCCCCAAGGATGGACTCACTCATGAATTCAAGTCACAAGTCAGGTGTAAACACAACCAGGTGCTGGTTGGAGCAGCCCAGGAGAGTGTGGAGTGCTGGCCATCCTGGCTCCACATGGTTCCAGGGCAGAGGGAACTGCAAGACTTGCTGACACACATCAGTCCAGCTCCTACTGTAAATGGGGAGGAAATGGGATTTTTACCTTGGAATCACGTCTTCCTGAAGTGACTGTGTGAGATTAAGGGACACTGTAGGGCAGAGCTGTGCTGATTTGTCTTTCACAGTGTAGTTCTGGGAGCTCCCAAGAGCAGTGAGGGAACAATATTTGGGATGTACAGACACGTCCCTGGCATTGGAAACAACCAGCACATTGCAACTGGGAGCTGCTTCAGCCCTTCACAATTCAATTACAGCTCAAACCACTGCTCTCCTCGGTGTAAAGGCCCAGGAAGGGCTGGGACAGTGTGAGGTTTCCCTGGGCAGTGCCACATTTCCCCGCTCCAGCTCTCAGAGCTCGCTGTGCCTCTTGCCCTGCTTCTCCCTGGCTGCCAGCCTGGGGGCTGTGCCCCGCAGGTCCCTCCCAGGGGACCCCACTTTCTCTGCCATGGTCTGCTGGGATGGTTCTTCCTGCATGGCAGTGTCCCCTCCTGGCACTTTGGGGGGATGCTGTGCTGGCATGTCCCCAGGGGGGTGGGAATTGTGGAGGGGGAGCTCAGGCATGGCCGTGTCCATCATCTGAAGGAAGTCGTAAGCTGGGAGCGGTGGTTTCCAGTCCTCCTCAGACAAGGTACCTGAGAAACAAATATACACATATATACACAGATATTTCCCTTTCAAAGTAATTATGGCCTTTTTTTGGCCTTCCAGAAAGTAAAAAAATAAAAATCTTTTCTTAAAGATCATAGAATAGTAGAATCCCAGGATGGTTTGGGTTGGGAGGGACCTTAAAGAGTATCCCATCCCTCCCCCTGCCATGGGCAGGGACACCTCCCACCAGCCCAGGGGGCTCCAAGCCCCATCCAGCCTGGCCTGGGACACTCCCAGGGATCCAGGGGCAGCCACAGCTTCTCTGCCCAACCTGTGCCAGGGCCTGCCCACCCTCCCAGGCAGCAATTCCTTCCCAATATCCCATGTAACCCTGCCCTCTGGCAGTGGGCACCCATTCCCCCTTATCCTGTCCCTCCATGCTTTGTCCAAAGTCCCTCTCCAGCTTTCTCACAGAAGGCATATCCATGCTGCCTTCCTCCAAAGCCTCATCAGGCTGCTCGAGGCAGGAGGGATGCAGTGAAAAGCTTTACAGCTCAGGCCAACCCTTTGTGTCCCAAACACCACAGCAAAACACCGGGTTCCTTATCATTCCCTATCCAAAAAAAAAAGGTGGAAGTTGCCTGAAGAGCAGCCATTTCTTACACAGACAACTGGGATTTGGGAGATGTTTTATCAGCAATCTGTGTGTCAGGTCTGTTTGGAGCAGCAACAGGAGAGCACAGCCAGGTTTGGGGGTAATCACTGGGAGGAGATGTTGGTTCCCAACTATCCACGTTTGGCTCCGAACATTAAAGAGTCCCAGAGCAAACTTGTGAGTGTGGGCATTGTCTCCTGGCTGGACTGTTTGTACTTCTCCAGCTCTAACAAGCAGAGCTAGTTTTTCCATCATTAAATTCCAGGGCAGACAATTTATTGCATGTAGTGCCTTCTCATAAACAGACCAGAGCTCACAGCCTGTGCTTGGGAATGTTATAAACCTGTGTCCACTTACTGCTGGGAATCTCCAGTCCTGCTTGGAGCTTCTCCAGCCAAGACAAGATGTTCACTTCAGTGATGGACTGTTCTGGTGGGAACTTGAACACCTGGCCCCCCACATGAAGGTTCACCCAGACGAGAACGGGCAGGGAAGGTACAGTGGCAAAGTATGTCCTCAGGATCCCGTATCCCACCGGAGTCTTCTTCCTGTTGGGAAGAGGAGATGCAGGTTCAGCAGCACAGCAGGACTGAGAGCCAAACAATCACCAAATCCCTTAGGTCACATCCAACAAAGCACAGTTTTGCCTGTGGGAATGTAGAAGCACCGTCCCTGGAAGAGTTCAAGGCCAGGCTGGACAAGGCTTGGGGCAACCTGGGATAGTGGAAGGTGTCCCTGCCCACAGTAGAGGGGTGGAATGAGATGGGCTTTAAGGTCCCTTCCAACCCAAACCATTCTTTGGTTCTAAGCTCATGGCACTCGGTGCCTTAAGGAACCTATTGGGACACAATGGAGAGGGAATTGACAGGAGATTGGATGTGCAAAGAAATCCTGGAGCAGGGAAAACGCTGCAGGAAGGCATGAAATGGTCTCCACCTTCAGCTTTAAAGAGCAGGTGAGACAGGAGTGGGACAGGTCCTGCAGCCCCCCGGGGGCAGCTCCTTCCAGCCCAGCTGCTGCCACTGCCCCACAGCAGCAGCAATTCCACAGGGATGGAAAGGCAGGAGCAGATGCAGAGAGGGATGTCCTCAGGCAGTCCAGCCCTGGGAACTTCCCCAGGGGTGGGGATGGGATGGCATCTTCCCCAAGTGACACACAGAGAGCAAAAGAAGGACATTAAGATGGAGGGAGAGCAAGCCAATGAAGATGCTGAGTCCTTCCAGCACTATTCTAAGGCTGAGAGTGATGCTCTGGGTCTGAGATGGCTCTTGCCATGGGAATGAGATCCTCTTTCTAGGATAAGGGACTTTAGACACGGTATGAAGTGCCAGGACAAGGAGGAATGGCTTCCCATTGACAGTGGGCAGGGTTACAGGGGATATTAGGAAGAAATTCTTCCCTGTGAGGGTAGGGAAGTCCTGGCACAGGTTGCCCAGAGAAGCTGTGGCTGCCCCTGCATCCCTGGAAGTGTTCCAGGCCAGACTGAATGGAGCTTGGAGCACCCTGGTCTAGTGGAAGACGGACATCACTGCCCATGGCAAGGGGTGGAACAAGATGGTCTTTGAGGTCCCTTCCAACCCAAACCATTCCCCAGTTCCATGGGTCTGCCCTGTTTTGTAGCCGTGCCCTTTTGCTCTGACACAGGACAGCTTTTTGTTTCTCAGGGAGGAGGGAGCAAAGGCTGATGTGTAGGTGGGGAAGTTCCAGGGCACTCATCTCTTGTGCTTTACTGGCAAACAAATCTGCTTCTCTCCAAAAACATGTGCATTCCCCGTTAGCTCAACCCAGCCCACGCTGGACGGCACTGCCCAGACTTCAAAGCACGTTATGATTAAGCCACTGAGGTGTCTCTCTGGGCTTGGGCAAAACAAACAGAGCCTAAAAATTAAAAAATGCAACTAGAAAGGGGAGGATTAAAAAAAGAAAAGTCCCCTTTCCTATAACTTTTGATTTCTTAGCTCTCGGATTCATTGTTTCCTGAATCCTTTTGAAGTTTGCTTTATGAGGCTTCTTCTGGCTGAACTTTCTTCTCCCAGTCAATTCCCAGTCATTCCCTCTAACTGCTGGTGGAAAATCACCACAAGACATTCCAGGAGGGCAAATTTCATTTTTCTTACTCCCACATGCAACAAAACTACAAGTAACACCAGACCCAGGGTCAGCCCACTACGCGCTATCTTTGAGAACATTTTCCTCCATCGAAAATTATTTCTGCAATCAATTAAACATTTACTAATTTAACTCTGTCAGGCAATTTTGCAGCTGCCCAGAACACCAACTGAATCATTGCCAAATGGCTTGACCTCCCAGCTCACGATGATTTCAGACTCAATAATCAAATTACCAGCCCATGTTTTCAGTAATTGCAGCCTCAGTTCTTTTTTCCTGCCCTAGAAACGCTCAGGGCGAGCGAACGGAAAGGAGGGAAGAGGTTTTCACACACTCACAGGTTTAACCAGCAAGCCACAAACGCCTGCTGGGGGCTTCCTTTTGCCAGCTTCAGCATTTCCTTGCTTTCCATTCGACTGATGTCACCATCACTGAACAGGATGAGGAAGGGCTTTGTGAGCTGCAAGTACTGGGGCAGATTTTGCACAGTGATCTCAGGCTGCAAGACATCAAAACAAGAAGTTGGGGCTTGTAGGGAGGGGAAAACAGGGGAAAATTAAGACTTTCTGTCCTTACAGGAGGGGTGCAGGGGTTAAGCAAGGCTGGGGTGTCCAGAGGCTGGAAAACAAGTGGGTGCTGGGATTTTGGTGCACACTGGGGATGAATACACCCAACCCTACCCATTGCACACCGAGCCTGTAGGAGCAGCTGGGACATGGGGGGTGTGAGCAGAGGAGGGTAAAGCAAGGCCAGCTCATCCCAGTTCCACATGTTATGGCTACAACCAGTCTCCCAAAGGCACGTGGAAAAGGCTGGGAGCAGAGCCTGTGAGAGGCCAAGCCACCATAGCAGCAGGTCATTGACAATGAGGCCGTTCCATCAATTCCAGGGTCTCCTGCCCCGAGGCCACACAGCAAGCAGCAGATTTCTGTCCACACTCTTTGATCCAAGCCATAAAATCTAAAAACAAACTCATCGTGATGGAAGTAACGAGCAGACATGTTTGTTTTGCAGGGCTCCACGCTGTTATCTGGGGAAAAAGGCCACTTTTATTCTCTTTTACTTACAAAAATGTCCAGCAGTTCATATCTGATCATCTGCACCACGTCCTGCACGCTTTGTTTGGACAAAGCAATGCCTTCCACGCTCCGACCTCTGCCCCGGGCAAGGAGGAGGGCTGGGGGGGACACGGAGTATTTATGGGACCTGAAAGAGAGGGATGGCAACAAGGATTGGCTGGAGGACTGGACACACACCAAATGTGCTGCACTCTCCTCCTGGAGACAAGGAGGGACAGGGAAGTTCCAGAGTTCCATCCCTGGGAGTGTCCAAGGCCAGGTTGGATGGGGTTGGGAGCAACCTGGGATGGTGGAAGGTGTCCCTGCCTGTGGCAGGGGTGAAATGAGATGAGCTTTAAGTTCCTTTTAACCCAAACCATTCTGTCATTCTTTGAGTTCTGGTGTCACAACCTTTGAAAAATTTCCATCAGTCTTTGAAAAATAAACTAGACATGCCCTCAAAAAACTGCTGAGGCCACTGCTGATTTCCTCTGTCTCTGAGTAGTGACATCTGGAGCCTCCAGGGCCGAAGTTCCTCAAACTTCCAGAAAAGTATTCTCCCATCTTGGTGTCCTCCCTGCCCTTTCATTGCTCAGACTTCTCCTATTTTTGCTTTTCCCACTTTCTCAGCTTTCCTTTAAGTACCCTCGAAGCCTCTTACCAGAAGAGCACTGAGGAACAAAGCACAGGCTACTCCCCCAGGAGTCTGTGGGTCCAGCCTGTGGATGTTGCTCTAATGTGGGGCTGGACTTCACCAAAATTTTTGGCCTGTTCACTAAGCCAAAAATTAGACCTCCTGGAGCTTATTTTGTGTGAGTTGTGTCCCTTGGATGGAGTCTGAGACCTTCTGTTTGCCTTGGATGGGAGCAGAGTGAGCCCAGAGTGAAAAGCAAAGAGAAGTAGGAATAGAATCCCAGAATGGTATTGGTTTGGAAGGGACCTTAAAGACCATCTCATCCCACCCCCTGCCATGGGCAGGGACACCTCCCACCAGCCCAGGTTGCTCCAAGCCCCGTCCCGCCTGGCCTGGGACACTCCCAGGGATCCAGGGGCAGGCACAGCTTCTCTGCCCAACCTGGGCCAGGGCCTGCCCACCCTCCCAGCTAAGAATTTCTCTGGGTCGTTGATGGCAAAGCAAGCAGAGGGAACTGCAGATAACTTGAATTTATCCATGCCATTCCAGCTGTTTTAATTCTTTTGTAAATCCAGCCCTGAGCTAAGCTTTCCTATTGCTGTCTGGACTCCTAAATTCTGCTACTCAATTTCAGTCTCACACCTCTCTGAATCCTTTGAGCTGTGAGGACGATCCTTAATTTTCTTCTCTGTTCTTTTGCAAATTAACCTGTATTTACTGTTGATTAAGAGCTGGCAAAACCCTAAAAAAATCTAATTCAGGGATTTTGAACTTCCTAAACTTACAGAGGTTTTAAAGAGATTCTCTGGCCTCGTCATGGCTGAGAGGAGGTCAGGACTCTTGCTCCCTATATCTAACATATATCAGCTTGTTCAGCAGCCTTTGATAAGGGGCTGTGAGGGTGGGGAGGCCCAGAGAAGCTGTGGCTGCCCCTGGATCCCTGGGAGTGTCCCAGGCCAGGGTGGACGGGGCTTGGAGCCCCCTGGGCTGGTGGGAGGTGTCCCTGCCCATGGCAGGGGGTGGAATGAGATTGTCTTTAAGGTTCCTTCCAACCCAAACCATTCTGGGATTCTATTCTATGATTCAATAAGGAAATTTGTTATATACTGCCAGAAAGCCAGCAAATTCCCCAGCCAGAGTCTACCCTGAAATCCCATCCCATCTTCCTGGTCCTGGGGGGTTGCACTGTTGTTTGCACAGCTTTCTATTTATACAGCAGGGCCAGTCCGTGGGTAACACGAGCCTTGCATTTAAATCAAAATCATCTGCAAGCAAATACTTGGCAGGAACCTGAGACATGGATGTGGAAATAAGAAACGACCTCATTCAAAGCATTTCTTCCTCAATGCCTTTTCTGCCTTCATTAGTGACCAGGCAGCAGGTGCCTGCTGAGCAAACAGCTCTGCTAACAGCATTCTCTGTGTCCTGCAGACCTTTTTCTCTGGGAAGAGGGAAATCAGCACTCCGTGACCTGGAAGGCACAAATATTTTCTCCTTGAGCAGAAGAATAGCTTTTCTTTTTCTTAAGAAGGGAAGTGAGCCTGGGTGTTGCACAAGAAATTCCTGTAAGTGTTTACTTTCTACTTACAGTTGAGAAGATGCTCAGCTACAGTAGCTTCACCCACAAATCACAGCCGAGATCCAAATTTGGCAGAAGGAGTATCGATATAAACTGTACTAAATATTGCAGCTAAACAGGAGCAGGCTGCAGCCTCCTGGAATGGGAGCAGGGAGGTGTGCTCTGTAATGTGTCAGTGCTGAGAGAACACAGGCTTTTTCTACTGGTCCCTTGTAAGACCACCCTGCCCTCCTTGGCTTTTTTCCTTCTATCAGCTGGGCTGAGATCCTTAGGGAGAACAGTCTAGGAGGGTTACGATTTTGGGACCTGCCCAGTGGTCTCCCATCCCAGCACTGGACAAGCCTGGCACTGCCTCACTTCCAAGACCCAGCTATGGAGCCCAGTTTGGTTGCTGGAGATGTATTCCCAAGGTATTTTTACTTGGTTCTCCGTGCACACCAGAGAAATTCCTGTGTCTCTTCAGGGATGCATCACATCTGTAGGAAACTAATTAAAAGATTTCCCTGTTGCATTGTAGGCTGTTAAACCCACACCTGGAAAACAGGTCAAGAACCTTCTGGGGTTTTTAACTCTGCCTTGATAGCTAATTCCTGATGGAAACAAGATGCCGGGACAAGCTGAAGATTCCCCCTGGAACTCGCTGCATCGAAGCATCTCACACTCTAATCCAAAGCACTTTGCCCCTTGTTGGAATATTAATGGCAAGTTAAGTGCTCAGAGCCCATTAACTCAAATGTGGCTTAAAAGTTAGGGATGCAACTGATACTTATTCCACCAGGAACTGGCCAGGGAAGCCTTGACTTTGCCTTCACCATACAGGCAGGAGGAAGGCTGCTCTATTTTTCCAGCACTCTTTCTCCCAAAGCTCTGTCTGGAAATGGTGGCAACATCTTGCTCTTGTCAGGGGGAGGGATAAAGGGGGAATACCTTGGGGAATACCATGGTAAGAGGATGAAAAGACAGAGGGAGGTCCCTCTCCATCCCTGGCAGCTGCAAACATCTCCCAGCCAGACGTGAGTGCTCACAGGGAAGCTGGATGAGACCAAAGCTCCACGGCAAGACAGCTTTTATTTCCAGACTTCCAAAGCCTTTTCCAGCACCCAGACACAATCCCCACTGCACAGCCTCTCTCCTGGATGCTCCTGGCAACTGGGGGCAACCATCAGAGCAAGAGAAGGGACAGCACAAAGAGGATGGCCAGGGACAATCCATCACTTTTTCCCGATGGCAAGAGAACAGCAGAACTGGTTTTTTCCCCTCACACACCGATGGTATAATTTTTCCAGCCTGTTTCTGCCTCTATGGAAGTTTGTCTGAGGAACACAACCAGATCCACGGGGGCTGGAGGACTAAACAGGGCTCAGGGAGTTGGCCATGGACAGGCTGAGAGTCAGTGACAGAGCCAAAGTGACAACTCCCTTGGGATGAGTCCTGAGCAACCCCCCAGTCTCCCTGCAGGACTAAGCCATTCAGCCTGGCCAGTGACACTTGCTCCAGGCACTGCCTTTCACTAAATGCAGATTTGTTTGAATAATTCCCAAAGAAAAAGAGAAAACAACTTACAAAGCCAAGGCATCGTCTTCCAAGTACATCCCCATCTTTACGTGGCCACTTAGGATGCTTCCTGCCTCTTCAAAAGCTTCTCTGGCTGGAAAAAAAGGACAAGAATACAAGAATAAACACTAGAAAGAGAGGTGTTCAGATTCCTTCTGGGAACCAATCGATGCCTGAACACGTTAACACTCTCCCACAGCAAAGTGTTGGGAATGAAACCAGGATTAGAGGCTCCAGCTCGGGGCCGCAGGCCATGGGAGGAGAAGCTGGCAGAGACCAAGGAGCAGGGGAAAATTCCCATTCTGAGAACAGGATTTGCTCCTCAGTCACCAGCACTGAGTTTCCAGGATCTGCACGACAGAGGCACTGTGGGAAAAGGCAATGTCTTTAAGTACTTAAAGTCTGTAAGTGTTCTTAGAAACAGGAGCAATTATAGGTCTAAATAGAAACCTTGCAAACCTCAGTGACCTTTGGGAAATGACAGATGATGACTTTACCGGAGTAGTGTCAAGAGCCCAGAGATAAACCAACCTCTCCCACAAGTGCCTTAGTTTGTCACAGGGACTGTTACATGAAGAGCCACGTTGGGGCTCTTTTGATCCATCCCAGCAGAGAAGGAGAGCAGATCCCCCAAAGGAAGCTCACTCCAGAACTGGTTTATTCCCTTATCACAGAATCCCAGGACGGTTTGGGTTGAAAGGGACATTGAAGCTCGTCTTGTTCCATCCCCTGCCATGGGCAGGGACACCTTCCACTGTCCCAGGTCACTCCAAGCCCCATCCAGCCTGGCCATGGCTTTGAGCAGTTGGATCCACAGGAAAGCCAAGCACTGTGGGAACATGCAAAGCACTGTGTGTGAGCTTGTGAAATGCAGACAGAGATNTTAACACTCTCCCACAGCAAAGTGTTGGGAATGAAACCAGGATTAGAGGCTCCAGCTCGGGGCTGCAGGCCATGGGAGGAGAAGCTGGCAGAGACCAAGGAGCAGGGGAAAATTCCCATTCTGAGAACAGGATTTGCTCCTCAGTCACCAGCACTGAGTTTCCAGGATCTGCACGACAGAGGCACTGTGGGAAAAGGCAATGTCTTTAAGTACTTAAAGTCTGTAAGTGTTCTTAGAAACAGGAGCAATTATAGGTCTAAATAGAAACCTTGCAAACCTCAGTGACCTTTGGGAAATGACAGATGATGACTTTACCGGAGTAGTGTCAAGAGCCCAGAGATAAACCAACCTCTCCCACAAGTGCCTTAGTTTGTCACAGGGACTGTTACATGAAGAGCCACGTTGGGGCTCTTTTGATCCATCCCAGCAGAGAAGGAGAGCAGATCCCCCAAAGGAAGCTCACTCCAGAACTGGTTTATTCCCTTATCACAGAATCCCAGGACGGTTTGGGTTGAAAGGGACATTGAAGCTCGTCTTGTTCCATCCCCTGCCACGGGCAGGGACACCTTCCACTGTCCCAGGTCACTCCAAGCCCCATCCAGCCTGGCCATGGCTTTGAGCAGTTGGATCCACAGGAAAGCCAAGCACTGTGGGAACATGCAAAGCACTGTGTGTGAGCTTGTGAAATGCAGACAGAGATCAGAGATCCAAACAGCTGCTGCCAAAGGTGGGGTGAGAACAGGGCGGATTTCAACACCACCATCACCCCTCCCTCCTTTGGATTGTGCAACCGAAAAGCAACAAAAAAGGCTCTTCCGACTTATGGAGAGTGAGAAATCTCCCTTTTTGGAGAAGTCAGATTTTTCCAGAGAAATAAAGTTGTATCTCAAATAGAGCCATGATGCATGTTGCTTTCTAACTTCAGTGAGATCAGTCAGACACTGGTTGTGCTCCTCAGAACATCCCCTGTCACAGCACAGGCCAGCCCAAGCTCCTGGGACTGGTGACTCACCTCAGTACAGGGGCTGCCTCACAACTGGCCACTTTTGGACTCTTTGACTCCTCTTTTCCAGCTGCACTCAAAGTCGTATTTCCCATTGTTTCCCGGGGACCATAAGCTGTCATTTACACTATTTTCCATTTCAAATGGAAGTTTAGGTCCATAAGGAGTGGCTCGTTGAGGGTTCAGTCATTATCACAGAATCATGGAATGGGTTGGGTTGGAAGGCACCTTAAGGACCATCTCATCCCACCCCCTGCCACGGGCAGGGACACCTCCCACCAGCCCACGTTGCTGCAAGCCCCGTCCAACCTGGCCTGGGCCATTTCCAGGGAAGGGGCAGCCACAGCTTCTCTGCCCAACCTGTGCCAGGGCCTGCCCACCCTCCCAGCTAAGAATTCCTTCCCAATATCCCATGTAAATATCTCCTTTTTCAGCTTGAAGCCATTCCCCCTTGTCCTGTCCCTCTACCCCTTGTCCCAAAGCCCTCGGAGCATCTTTTTGTTCTCCTCTGGACTTGCTCCAGCACGTCCATGTGCTTTGTAGGAAACAACCCCCACACAACAAAGCTGGTGGCAGAGCTTGGCTGGTTCATCTTGTGGTGAAGAGGAATCACTCTTGGATAGGTCAGGTGCTGGTTTCCAAATCTTTTGGTCTTTGGCTACTTGATTGCACTGGTGTTGAAGGAAAAATTCACACCCCAAGTTCCTCCCAGGAGCAGGTCTAGAGGCTTTAAGTCCTCACTTGAGACATAAGCACATCTTGAAGTGCCTGGAGCAGCTCTGGCTGCAGGAATTCTCTCCTAAATTGGGACAACCTTCAGCAGTGTCCAGGCTTATTCCTTTCATCAGGGTAATTCCTGCTGAGATCCTCCCTCCCTCTCACACTTCCCAACTGTCCCATGTGTGGGGGGCTGTGCCAGACCCAGAGCCACACACAGCCTGTATCTCTCCACAGCTCTCACAGTGTCTCAGCTCCCTGCCAACCCCCCCCCCAAACTCACACAGAAGATGCACTTCTAAAGAATCTATTTAAGTATTTCCTGGGAAATTAGTCTCCCTGAGAGCACTGTTTAAATTCCCTGTGGGGTCAGATCAGGCACTGCAGAGCATTCCTCATGCTGGAATCCCAGCTGCCTTCCATGACACTGCTGTGAATTGCAGGAGCACAACCTCCCTGATTTGGGAACAGGCAGCAATAAAGCTGCCACATGAGGAAGGGTCTAAAATCCCTGCAGAGTTTTGGGAGGTGGGAGCTGAGCATCACCCTTCATCCCTCTGGAAGAAGGAACCTCCTGACCATGCTCTCCAGCAGCATCTGTAGCATCTCTCCTGCTTTCATCACTTGTCTTCCCCTGGTGCTGCCAAGCCCTGTGAGGCACCAGAGCAGTGCAGAACACGGGCTTGTTTTTAAATATTTGCCACGGGGTTTAGGACAGAGTCTTACTTCCAAGGATCTTCCAGTTTCTGCACAGAACACAAACTGCTCCCCTCAAAGTTTCCAGGAAAACGCTCGTTCATTGCCCTCGTAATACCATTCACCTCTTCCTAATAAATATTAATTATGAATTTTCCCACAAGCCTCTTTTAGCTCAGACCCACCAAAGGGCTTCTTAACACAGTCCTCCTGCTAAGGGTTGGAAAAAATCCAGGGATTTATTTAGCTAGACATCTCTGCTGGACTGTCTCAGTTAACTAGAAATGGCAATGACCTGGTGCATCACCAGTTCAGGTTAGAGCAGGAATTCTTGCCGTGAGAAACGACTGGAAATTCCAGATAAGCCTGCAGGTTGACAGCAGGAGCAATGTGGTTTTCCTGACTCCAGCCTGGTTTGGTGCCAGAGCAGCTGGCTCCAGCTTTCTGCTCCCTCAGGCCATTCTGCAGGAGGCTCCAACACCCCCAGGTTATGGGAGGAGAAGGCATCCCGAATTTCAGCTCCCTTGGCACCTGCAGCTGAGTCACCCCAGACTGTGATGCCATTCTGGATTGCAGAGGGATGTGGCCTGAGGGAAGAGATAAAGTGCTGCCTGGAAATCTCCAAGGCTCTTGTTTGCACAGAAGGGAATGAACAGCTTCTAATAGAGAATCCCAGAATCGTTTGAGTTGGCAGGGACCTGAGACATCATCCAGTTCCAACCCCCTGCCACGGGCAGGGACACCTCCCACCAGCCCAGGTTGCTCCAAGCCCCATCCAGCCTGGTCTTGGACACTTCCAGGGATGGGGTAGCCACAGCTTCTCTGGGCTGCACTAAAGCTTTTTGGGTTCACTAAGATTTTCTGCTGTATTTACCAGATTAGATGTCCCAGAAGAAAACAGGGAATTAGCTGTCAGCTGGCTCAGTGAGCACAGCCCAGGTGTCTCCCAGTTGGTGCCAGACACTCCATTTGGTTCTTCCCTCTGGAGCCCCACATGTGAGAAAGTAGCTTGGTTTGCATTAAACCAAAGTTTAGAGGCACAACAGAGCTTTGAAACAAAAAATAGTCTGAAAGCTTGATCTTAAGCAAGGTCAGAAAGTTCTCCTTTTTTTTCCCAAGGCAGTAGTTCCCAGGGAAAGCTGAAAACTGAGAGACCATGGGGTGAGAAGGTCCCAGCTCTGCACTGTGAGGCCCTGGCACAGGCTGGGCAGAGAAGCTGTGGCTGCCCCTTCCCTGGAAGTGTCCAAGGTCAGGCTGGAAGGGGCCTGGAGCACCCTGGGCTGGTGGGAGGTGTCCCTGCCCATGGCAGGGGGTTGAAACAAGATGGGCTTTAAGGTCCCTTCCAACCCAACCCATTCCATGATTCTGTGATGTGCCTGAACCATGACATGATGTTCCCTTTCCAGACTGGCTTTATTCCCTCTCCCTTGTTATCATATATGATTGTCACATGAAAAAGCACTGCAGCTCTTGGATCCATTCCCCTAATTTTATGAAGGGCTGTGGAAACCCAGTGGATCCTGGACCAGAGACGTGGCATGGAAGGGATGATGCTGGAGCACATCCCAGTGACTCAGAGCAGGCAGGGCAGGGAGAGTGTGAAGGCTCCAAGTTTCAGCCACTGCCCAGGACTTTGCTGACCGAGACTAGGGAGTGAGACAAATCCAAACAAGCCCAGGACTCCCCTTCCAGCAGCTCTGCTTTGCACTTCTAGGTCCACCTATTTCAAAATTCACAAGTGTTAATTCAAAATTCACTGAGTTATTCCCCTTTAATTCCTTTTGAGGCAGGAAACCTGTATTTTACCTTATTGCTGTTTTGTTTTTTTTAAAAAGCCAAAAGTTTTGGATTGTATGCTAAAGAACTGGGACTACCACATTTTCAGGAGGAGTCAGCAAGATAACTATCAATCCCAGAGTGGAAAGGGGTTTCTTCAAGGAAGACTATGCTGTGACATGTTGTGCATGGACCACAGGAAGAGGCTGATGGACCTGGACTAAGTCAGAGGCTAAGAGGGAATTCAGTGCCAGCCTACAGCTGTGCTGAAGGGGCTCACAAAGGGGATGGAGCCAAACTCTTCAGGGTAAGGGGCAGGAGACACAAGAAGGACAAACTTACTACTCCCACCCTTGGTGTAGTAAACACATCTGGCAGCTCAATGCCCTCTGAGCCAGGTAAGTACCTCAGGTCCCACATCTGGAATGACCTGCAATCCTCTCCTTGTAAAACTAAAACTGGCAGTGCCAGGCAGGCTGTGCTGTGAATTGCCAAGCACCTGGAAGCATCTCTCTCCCAGGAGGTATGAAGCTAAACAATGCTTAACCCCCAAACACCACACTAACCTTCACTTGTGGCTGTGCTGAACACTCCCAGCAGGGAAGTGTGGTGATGGGATGACAGCTCAGATGGAAACTCTCCTCTTAAATATCCTTCTGCTTCCTCCATCGTGGCCAGTTTCAGTGGGCAGGAAACCTGGCTCCTATGGAAAGGCAGAGAAACAACCTGGAGCTTTGAGGATGGAGAGACAAAAAGGTGACCTCATTCCAACAGGGCCCCAACCCAGTGTGACAACTGCCAAGCCTCATTAGAGACAAAAATTATCATCTGGGAAGGGAGGAAGGACAAAGTGCAGGCACACAAAGGCACTGGAGCTGGTTATGGGGAAGAGAGAACAGCCCTGAGACACTCTGAGTGCTCTGAGATCCTTGGGATCCCCACTGAAAATAACAGAGAAGGAATTCCAGCCACAAAAGGGACAGTGACAACAGAAAGATGCACTGTCCAAGTACAGGTGTTCCCTGAGACTGAAAAACACAAAGAGCTCTTAATCTAATTTCCAAACCAGGTCTACAATCAGAAAGATTTCCATTACACAGGTCATGATGTATCCAGACCTGGATCTGGCAGATGTCACCATGTGGGGACTCCTCACTTACAGGATGATGAAGCTGGTGAGCTCTTCAGTTCCCCACATGCCATCATATGTCACTGACTGCTCTCCCTTCTGGTAAATCTTCATTGTAGGAAACTGGGTGACATTCTCCTGGGTGCAGATTCCAGGCCAGTCCCAGCAGTTCACCCGGGAGAGCAAAACCCCAGGAGTTCCTAGAGTGGAAAAGAAATACTCATGAATGACATGAAAACCTAAAAATAATCATATATTGCATGGAAAATAGAGGACTTAATTAGCTTGCTTGGATATTTTTGTATATATTTGTATTAATGCTCCCAGAATCTCAAAATCCAGCCCTGGACAGACAGTCCCTTTAAGCACAGCTCATCTCCCTCTGGAAATCATTTGTGGATATGCCTTACACTTTTTGGGCACAGTAATAACTCTTTGCAGGCTGTGAGTGTATTAAACATCCCATCAGGTGTGGATTGATCCAAACAACAGTACAGGGAGGGAATTAACTCAGGGGAGTGATAGCTGTACTTGTCAGAAGGAAATTCCCAGAGAAGTTCCCATCTGGCTGGTAACTCAAAGGGACACCATGAAACCCTGAGGCAAGTGCCCAGGAGCACAGAAAACAGCAAGGAGAGGAGCTGGAAATACCTTGGGAATAGGGCCAAGAGAAGAAACAATGCAGGCTGGCATTTACAGGAATGGGGGAAGATAAAGCTTGGCATGGAGGAGGATGATGCAGCCAAGGCTTTGTCACTTACTAAGGTGCTCAGTGTTGAAAAATGTCTGTTCTATCTCAAGCAAGAAGCCAAACACAGGGAATAATTAAAGGAGATGTAAGAAAGACAGAAGTACCACCAGTCTGGTGGCATTCCCACATCCTGTGCTCTCAGGCATGCAGTGGAATTCTTGGGGTTGTCCTGGGCAGGGCCAGGAGTTGGACTTGATGCTCCTTGTGGATCTCTTCCAGCTCATGCCAGCTGCTCATCTCTAAGCCAGACACCTGTATGATCCTAAGAAAGGGGCCTCACAAATAAGGGACAGGGAAAGGAAGAGCACTTGGGAATAACTGTGGATCCTGGTAAAAGTCCTGAAAAAGCTTTCTATGGTCTCACCAAAGTGATAATCTCAAGGGACTGGTGAACAGTGAAATGAGGAAGGTTGGTTCCCTGTCTGCTCTCCACGAGCCCAACTTCTGCAACTCCAGCATGTCCTTCATCCCAGAATCTTGGAGTCACAGACTGGTTTGGGTTGGAAGGGACCTTAAAACTCATCTCATTCCAAGCCCCTGCCACAAACAGGGACACCTTCCATCAGCCCAGGTTGCTCCAAACCCCTCCAAGCTGGTCTTGGACACCTCCAGGGATCTTCTCAGGCTGTCTTTCATCTTCAGGCCGGGCAAACATCAGCACACACTGCTGCTGGTCCATGGCTAAGCCTGACCTAACCCAGCCAGGTGGACCTTCAGCAGGCTCACTCCCTCCCCCTCCCTGGCTTCCAGTCTCACCTGAGCTGCCTCCCACTGACTCACAGGCCTGACCAAGGACAGCAGGGCTCTGTGCAGTTGTCCCTTCCCACTGCAGGAATTCTATCTCTCAGAAATCTTCCTTCATTCCTCCCCTAAATTTCTTTGAACAGGATTCAACAGCTACATGGGAAAGATGGGATGAAACCTAGAGACAAGTACACACATGGGTGCAGACCAGTATCCTTCAGAAACAAGGGCTGGGGCAGGTGATGAGAATTTCCCAAGAGAACAGATCAAACCAGCCAATCTTTCTTCCCTCCCTGTCCTGGGTTTGATCCTGATCAGTTTTCATCAAAGGCCTGGCTGATGGAATAAAACACATCCAATCTCCAAATGATCCCAACCCCAGAGGGGCAGAAAGCAATTTGAAGGACAAATTGTAAGGATAGCAGCATTCTATGAAGAGAAGCAGGATGCACAGTTGCCAACAGTGCTGCAGAAAAGGGATGAATTCCCAACAGCATCTGAAAGGCATGGCAGGAAAATTGAGTTCTGTCCTGGTGAGACCTCTGCAGAGCCCAGCAAGTCAAGCTGGGAAACACCTTTTTTTGAAAGGCTTAAGCAAATGAGAATCTGGAGAGGTTTGGAAGACATGCCTGCTGAGGAAAAACCTAAAGAAGCTTTGACTGGAAATTGCCAGGAAGAAAGAAACAATAAAATCTTACAATATGTAAAGTCTGCTCTGGAGGGGGCAGTGAGATCAAGGACAAGCAACAACCCATTCCCAAGTGGGCAGGTTTGACCAAATATTAACACAAACTACTGAGAACCAAACACAGCTGAGTGTTGCACAACCTCTGGTTGCCCAGAGAAGCTGTGGCTGCCCCATCCTTGGAGTGTCCAAGGCCAGGCTGGAGGGGGCTTGGAGCACCCTGGGCTGGTGGGAGGTGTCCCTGCCCATGGCAGGGGGTGGAACAAGATGGGCTTTAAAGTCCCTTCCAACCCAAACCATTCTGGGATTCCATGAGTGTTTCTGGCAGAGAAGCTGTGGAAGGGTTTTAATCACCAAGGATGGTCAGGGCATCTCCACAGACAGGCAGAGCTGACCTCAGCACAAGTTGCCATTCCCTATCCCCATGTCCTTGGCATCCCACTGGACCATTCTGGCCACCCTCATCTGAGGTTCTGTGATGCAGCTCACACAAGGAGTTTGCTGCTGTTCTGCCTTGTGTCAAACCTGCACAGAAAAATGAAGAGGCAGCCCAGGGCAAAGGGGCTGCAAATCCACTCAGACAGGCAGGAGTTGCCAAAACACTCCACGAGAGCAGCCATGGTTTGTGTCATTCCCCAGACTGTGAAAAAAAATATCTCAAATTGACAGCCTGACCCTGGATTTATATCACACCTCCAACCCAGCAGAGCTGGTTCTCATCATCTCTTACCACATCATCTTGTGTCTTGCCCAACTCTGGAAAATAATGCCATGGAAATTTGGTTCGAGGTCTTGTTAAAATTGAGTTGTGAGGCTGCTCAGAAGTCCCTCAAATAGGAGTTTTAATATTTGGATACCACCTCAGGGAATTATCTACCAGCTGCTCCAAAGAAGCCCCATCTGGCATGAGGAACAGCTTGTGCAGGATGATCACAATCCCATCCCAACAGAGAACTTCTGTCCTAGGGGCCTTAGAAAACCAGGACAAGATAAATCATGAATGTTATAAGGAATGAGAGAGAACAAGAATCCCTTGAATTCTCATCCTTTGGAAGGCAGGACTGGGATGGTGCTGGAGCATGTCCAGAGAAAGGAATGAAGCTGGGAAGGGGCTGGAGCAGCAGGAGGGGCTGAGGGGGCTCAGCCTGGAGAAAAGGAGGCTCAGGGGGGACCTTCTGGCTCTGCAAGTCCCTGCCAGGAGGGGGGAGCCGG
>VXBX01000117.1:0-16846 GCA_013400415.1 Scytalopus superciliaris | reverse complement strand
AGTGGGTGCGCGTGGGGGGGGGGGGGGTCGGGCTCTGCTCCCAGGGAACAGGGACAGGGTGAGAGGAAACAACCTCAAGTTGTATCAGAGGAAATTTAGATTGGGTATTAGGGAAAATTTCTTCCTCAAAAGAGTTGTCCAGCCCTGGCACAGCTGCCCAGGGCAGGGGTGGAGTCCCCATCCCTGGAGGGATTTAAAGGCCATGTGGATGTGGCACTTGGGGACACGGGTCAGTGGTGGCCTTGGCAGTGCTGGGGGAATGACTGGATTCCTTGATTTTAGAGGGCTTTTCCACCTTAAACAATTCCATTGTATTAAGAAAACAGCTCACCTGAAGAGCTGGTCCAAAGGCTACAACATGAAAGAGAAGTTATGTATGAAGTGCTGCACTTCGAGAGGAGGAATCCAATACGGAATGGGAGGAAACAACTCCCCAGACAACACCACATAGTGGTCTCCTAAATCCACACTTCAGATTTAGGCTCCATGGATACACGTTGTTAAATCATGCAGCTGATTTTCATGCCTTTGAGCTTGAACTTCACCCCTTGTCTTTGGAAGTCATTGTCAGAGGACCCCACAAGCACAGAGGAGGGAAGCAGGACCATTTTTCATCACAATATATTGCCCTTCTTAGGTATTGCTTTCCTCTCTTCTTTGTAAAAAAAAAGGCCAATGACACATCTAAGAAATGCTCAGCACTTTCTCACCTTCGCTTCCTCTTGGCTCAGGGGTCCTGCTTCCAAAAATTCCCATCTTGCCACAGCAAACCAGAGCTGCAGGAGCCCCAGTGGCACTGGGAATGGCCTGTTCTCGCTGCAAGAGCAGAAAATGTGCTCAGCTCAACTAAACTGGATCTCTCACAAAAGGGAAAACACTTTAGGGTGGGAAACTTCTCTTTGTGATGATCTGCTGAACATCTGTTATGGGATGATTCATGGGGTCATTCCAGTCTCCAGCCTCCTCCATTCCCGTGTGCTTGATCCCCATATGGCCTGTTCCCAGTGGCACTTTGCACAAAGAATTGGCATCAAAGGCAGGACCTGGTTCTGAAACTCAAAACGTGCCTCAAGCTCGGGTGATTCATGCCTCAGACAGCTGGTGGTGGCTTCCCAGCCCTTGGGAAGAAAGCTCCACCCCGGAGAGCAGGCAGGAATATCAGCACTTTTGGGGAGCAGAGAGACTGTCCCAAGCCATACCCCGTGTTTTATTCCAGTCCTGCACAGCTCAGGGTCTCCTCCCTGATCCAGAATTCTGTCTTTGCATCCTGGCCATCACTGAGAGCACAGGGACCACCATCTTTTTGAGGTCTCACAGCTGCTCTGGGAACTGGTCCTCCCAATTCCCTGAGACTCCCTCAGCAGCAGAGACAAAGGATCTCCAGATCCACTAACACAGCCATGCTCTGTCTGCTCCGAGGTCGTGGCAGAGAAAGCAAACTGGAGTCATTCCACAGGTCACATCCGGCCTGGGAGTGTTTGGTGGGACCTCACTGATCACAGAGGAAAGGCCCTGACCCCAACCAGTTCACAGTCTCTATTGAGAATTTGTCTGTGGTTCAGATTGTTATCAAGTGACTCAAAAAACCCCGTGGTGAAATCCTGGCTGGGCAAAATCTGCCCAGGTTTGGCCACTGGCTCAGGAAGGGACTGGGTTTTATCCACAGACTCACCACGTTGCTCCTCGAGCTGGTCTGGCTGCAGGGGAGTCCAAAAGAAACCCCAAACCATCAACAACCATAGTATTTCTAACAACAACAGCCACCCTCCCTGACCCTTCCTGTTTATTCCTGGGATTTCAGTCCAGATCAAAACTGCTGGTGGCTGTCCCTTCATGCAAATTGGGGATACAGAAGTGCCTTCATCCAAACCACAGCACTGGCCCCAGCATTCCCAGGAGGGTTTCTTGTAAGCAACTCCCACTGCATCTGCTTCCCAGAAAACTGGCTGTGTCCTCTGCAGACTCCACATGTGTCCCTGCTGCTGCATCCTGCTGGCACTCTGCAGGACACAGTGCCCAGTGCCAGGGGAGTGCTATCACCAGGAAGGATGAGCCTTGAGGGAGAGGAAAAACCAGGAGAAGGCACCAAGCACCTCCAGAGGTGCTGGAACAGCTCTCCCCTGGATCCATGCAACTTCCCTGCTGTGCTGCAGTGAGTTGGGAATGAAGCCACCTCAGTGTCCCCTGCAGCCAAGGGGACAAAGAGGCACTTTTGGAAGAGATTCAGCTCATGTAAGAACCCACCTCTCTCCACAAACCAGAGTGGGATGGGCTCAAGGACCTCAGTGAAGCTGAACTGGTGCTTACACTGCTCAGGAACTGCTCAGACCCTCAAGGATCACTCCCTCCTGCCTTTATTCTGCTCCCTCCTGCCTTTATTCCCAGACTCCCCCACTGTTTAAGTCCTGCTGAACCTTCACCATCAGGTGTTATTTACAGAGTTCTGTGGCCACCTGTGAGATTCCCATGTAATTAAACAAGTCTCCAGGCCCTGGAGGCACCAGCAGGCTAAATTCTCCCTCTGACACCATCCTGCCCACTGGACCTGGACTTGCCCTCACCTGCCTGTCCTGCTTTCCTCCAAAGCCAGGACTAATTAAGCTCCTTTCCAGATCAAGTAATTCCAAGGACAGGAGAGCTGATGTGCCAGCCAGCTGGGCAGTGTGTACTGCATCTCCTTGGCCTGTGCAGACCAAGCCCTGAGGGGCACAAACAGGACCCTGTTTCCATGCTACAGACCACAGTCCCTGCTGTTTGCTCCTCTTTGATCCAAAGCCCAGCCTGTGTCACCCACTGCCACTGGTGCTCTGTCCTGACCCTTCCCAAACTCTTCCTCATGGAGTCGCTGTGCCCACCAACATTCCCAGAACAGGATCACAGAGTGGTTTGGATTGGAAGGGGCATTAAAGACCATCTTGTTGCACCCCCAGACATGGGCAGTGACACTTCCACAACACTAGGTTGCTCAGAGCCCCATCCAACCTGGCCATGAATGTTTCCTGGGATGGGACATCTGGAATCTTGGAATCATAAGGGTTGGAAAAGCCCTCTAAGATCATCAAGTCACTGCCAAGGCCACCACTAACCCATGTCCCCAAGTGCCACATCCACATGGCTTTTAAATTCCTCCAGGGATGGGGACTCCACCACTGCCCTGGGCAGCTCTGACAGGGCTGGAAATCCTTTCAGAGAAGAAATTTTCCCTGATATCCAGCCTAAACCTCCACTGGCACAACTTGAGGCCACTTCACCTCATCCCATCACTTTCTGCTTGGGAGAAGAGACTCTGCCAAGATCCCTAAAAAAGAAACAGAGGACTCTTCCTAAACAACATCCTGGGAGTTTGAGGGGGGGAAATGAGTGCATTCCAGGTGAGGTGCCATCAACATCTTCCCAGCCTCTGGGTTCCTACTGCCAGGAGTAGGAACAGTGTGTAAACCCCTCAGCCCTGTGGCACTTTACCCTTCAGGCGATCGGCCACCTCGGAGTAGGAGCGCAGCACTGCCAGGGACACGGCTTCCCCTGAAACACAGGAGAGGGGAAACACACCCTGAGGGGCAGGCAGGGCACACACAGCCCCACCTTGCCCTCTGACAATGCCACAGTCCAGTCTCTGCATCCTGAGGTGCTTCAAGCTCTGACAGACTTGAAATAAATAAGGAAAATTGAACTTTATGCTTCTGGACTTCTGCTTTTTCACATTTCAGCAGCCAGCAGCCAGGTTGTCCAGGCCACCCCATGAGCTCATGCTACCCACAACTTCCCCTCCTGTCCTACATTTTTTTCCCTGTAAAATGAAGGTGAAAAACATGGATTTCTCCTATCCTGGGGGACATTATCACACAGTATCAGTCAATGAGAAGAACTGATTTAATCTCATTGCTAACAGGAGTGAGAGACTCACAGGGAAGGACAAGGCACATATTTGTGGTTTAAACTTGTCTCCAGGACCCTGGGAAGCCCAAGGAGCATCTCAAGGTTAGGGAAGGGACAGCCAGGCCACGTTTCATACTCACAGCTGGCGTAGAACAGCACCACTGTCCGGGCAGCTCCTGAGAGGGAGGAGGGGAAGGTCTCCTCTGTCAGGACAAGGACCTGCTCCAGGGGCAGCTCTCGCTTCTTGTCCCTGGAAACAGCTTCCACCACCTGGTCATCCTGGATGTCTGCAAGGGACCCACACAGAGGTGTGCCCAGGGCAGGGGGAACTGCAGCCCCCTGGGCCACCCCAGCAGTGTGGTTTTTGTAAGGCAGCACCTCCCAGCAGAGACATGGGGGCAAGTAACTGCCTCGTGTGGGGAGAGGAGGGACAGACACACAGACAAGCCCATCAAACTGCACTTATCCCACCTCACACAAACTCTCCCTTTGGATTTGAGCACCATTCTTTAAGCATGTTGGCTCCTCTAAGATCCTGCCCCACTTTTTTTAGAAAACACACCCAACTGTAGGGAGAACAAAAGCATTTTCTACTACACACTGCAGGGGCCAGTGCTCTCTCCCTGGGGAAGGCAAGCCTGGAGCTGCTCTTACAAAAATGTGTCCCAAGGCCTTTCAAAGGGACTGGTAACACTGAGGCCCTTCAGATGCCTGGAGAGGACACTGTTTTGGCTGCACTTTAAACCCCTCATGCCTCTGAAGCTGGTGCATCCAAGCACCAGCACCCCTCTCCCTCACACAGCCCTCCTGCGACTGTTCCTCTCACAGCTGCTGATTTTTCCCCTGGTGTTTCCCCTAGAAGTTATATCTGTCTGTCACATCCCAGTATCTCTGAGAATGAAAGACCCACCATGATGTGCCTGTGATGGTTTGCAAGTGTTCCCTAATGTTTGAACATGTCTCCAGCAGATGCTGATTACACGTCCTGTCTGATGACAATCAGCTTTCCTCTGCTTAATTGCGCACCTTGATTGTTGTTCTCTTGTTCATCCTCATCTCCTTCTTCCTCCTCCTCCTCCTGAATCTGTTTGACTTTGTTCTTATCTTCCACCAAGGTTATAACTTCATCAGTGTCTTCCAAGAGAAGATATTGGATTGGCACTCCCTGAGGAAAACAAAAAATCAGTGGGAGCAAAACTTCACTTTCTGCCTGTTCTGTCTGCAAATGAAACTCATGGGGCACCATCACCCAGCTTCTTATTTTTGGGATATGTCAACAGATCTCTAAAGCTGCCAAACAGGGGAACATCTGGGTTATGTTCATTTTTTTTGTCACTGCAGGCTGACATTTCCTTGTGAGAAAGTAAATGTGGCTACGTGGGATCCTGCAGTGAAAGTGACCACCAGCTCCACCTCCCAGCAACTTAACAGAGATCCAACACTGCAGGAGAAATCCCAGTGGCCAAGCAGGGAAGGAGAGCAGCAAGGTACAGAGTCCACTTGGATGTCCCCTCATTAGAGGGGTCAGGCTGGGCCCAGCAGCCCACCAGAGTCTGGGAAGCTGGCATGAAATATCCTTTATCTCATGGAGCTCAGCCAGGAAGAGCATTCCCAAGAGTACAGGGGCTGCCAACCCATGGAAAGGAAAGAGCAAAATGTATTCTCAGAAATGAGACCATGTCTGCTTAAAACCAGTTCTGGCTCTGGCTCAGACAAAGGCACTTGAGAGAAAATTGAAATTTTATCATGAAATGACAAACTGTTGGCACCTCCCATTGGCTCTGAGAGCAGCAACAGGAAGTGCACATCCATCACCAGGGCATGGGAAGCCCTGGGGGGACGCTCAGGTCTGATCCTGTATCTCTGCAATCACAAGTGTGACAGTTCAGGTAATCTGGGCCAATGTGTGCTCCCTGGAACCTGCCAGCACCCAATTCCATTGTGCCTCACAAGCTGGGTCAGGTCCCTCCAGGGTTTAGCTCATCTTGATCAACCTCATTTAACTCACACCCTGCCCTTTTCCCAGATCGTTGCCAGAGACATTTTGTTACATCAGCTCAGCACAGGCCTTTGGTTGTTTGCTCTTAGTTTCACACTCATTCCCTCTCCCCTCTTTCGATGCCCTTTCTAAGAGGGTAAGGACCTTAGAAGTTCAAATCTTTGGGAAACATGTACTTGGATGTAGTTTGTAACTTTGTGTTGCCTTGAGGTGTAAAGGGGATGTCACCCTATGTTTTGAACACAAAATAAACTCTGTATTTTATCTTGCCCAGCAGGCACAATTTCTCTGCAGCAGTTCCAAATCACAGAAGCATCATGGAAAAGTTTGGGTTGGAAGGGACCTTAAAGATCACCCACTTCCAGCCCCCTGCCATGGGCAGGGACACCTCCCACTATTCCCAGGTTCCAAGCCCTGTTCAACCTGGCCTTGGACACTTCCAGGGATCCAGGGGCAGCCACAGCTTCTTCAGACAACCCACTGCACAAACATGTGCATCTTGGGAAAGACTCTTCCCCTTGAGCTTCAAGGAATGCTGTCCAGTAACAACAGAGCCAAGCAACACCCCCACACCTCTCAAGAGCCTCATGCCCAGGTAGGGAAATGAGAGTTGTACAATAAATAATCCAGCATCCAACCTCATCCGGTGTCTTGAGAGCGACGTTGGAGCGGTGCAGAACATTCAAATCCACGAGGTCCCTTCCAAAACACAAAGTGAACGTCAGCTGGTGTGATGTCTAAGGTCATGCCCTGCTCTTTCAGCCCTTAATTTGAGGGCAAAATATAAACTTTCCATCAGGTTTTTTTTTTCAGTCTGACTGGTTCTCCACTTCTACGCCAGGAAGGTAAACTGATCCTGCACAAGTCCCCCCATGTGACACCTTCTCCCAGGACACAGCCTGGTTTTACCGCCTCTTATCCTAATTTAAGCCTGTCATCCTGGTGCTGGGATAACTGAGCTCAGAAACACCACAAAAAGCAGGGAGAACCTCAAAACAGCTGAGAGAAATACCTGGACAAAAGGGCAACTCCTGCTTTGCCCAAGAGCTGCCAGGCCACAAACTCTGCTGTCCTCCTGTCAGCCTCGTAGGTCTCTTTCTGGCTCAGGATGAACACAAGGGGCAACCCGAGCTGCAGGTGGACAGTGGAGACCTTCTCTGGGTCCTCAGCAACCTCTGTCTGGAGCACAGACATGGTTATATTGCAGCACAGCTCCACAGATTTTAGGTACATCAGCTCTTCTCCTGCACAGCCCAAGCCACAGAAATGAAGAGCTCCTCATGAAAAAGTTTCCAATTCCAATTCTAAAACATCCAAGGAAACAGAACCCACACAAGCCCACTCCAACTGTTCTAACACGTCATGACTTTCCCTGTTAAAAACCTGGGCTTTATTTTGCATATTGTTTTTTTTTTTTTTGGCTCAGCAACTTCAGATGTCAAATCCCCATTCACTTTATTTACCTGGCACCCATTCCCTGGGGCAGCTTGAAAATCCCAGCCACAACATGCAAGAGCTGGAATCCTCTCCCTCCCTGCCTTGGACAAGCTGCTTCATGACAGCATGGAGCTGCCTGATGGCTCCATGGGCCTAATCCAGGAGACTGGCTGAAGGAAGCACTTCCCAGCTCATCTGCTCATCCTTGTGGATGGGCAGAGGTGACCAGTGGGAACAGGAGGCTGCTGAAGTTCACTGCCCCGTGGGAGGAGGAAACAAGAGGGAACCTCCTGTGCCTTGTGCTCACCAAGGTGGGAAGGACTGATATCAAATTCCACAGGGTGCTGAGCCTCCTGCAGGGAGCCCACAGGAGCAGCTGAGGACTTTGGGTTCGCCTAGTTTGGGAAAAGGAGGCTGAGGGATGAGCCCATTGCTCTCCACAGCTTCCTGAGGGGAGGTGGAGGGGGAAACACTGACATCTTCAGCATATCCAGGCATAGAACATGTGAAAATGGTTCAAGGCTGCATCAGGGCAGGTTTAGACAGGACATCAGGAGGCATTTATTTATCAAGAGTCTTGTCAAACACTGGAACAAACTCACATCGAGGAGAGTCATTTGGAAAATGCCCTCAATAACTTTAATTTTTGGCCAGCCCTGAACTGGTCAGGCAGTTGGACCAGATGCTCCCTGTTCCTTGCTTGGACCCAGTTTGTGAGCTTTGCCATCAGCTTCATGGGGAAGGGGCAGATTCTCACCAAAGACTCAAAGGCCAGCTTTGCCCTCTGCTCTCACCCCCCATCACCCTCATGCCCACCCCAGCTGCCCTCACACCCACAGCCAGGCAGCTCCTCTTTCCCATCATACCACCAAGGGAGCCCCCATGAGCTTGAGGTGCCTGTGGATGTTGAGCAGGGTCAGGGGCTGTCCCAGGGCTGTTCTCCTGCAGGGCTGTGCTGGGTCTGTGGCCCTCTGGCAGTGGCAGAACAGCAGCCAGGCAGAGGATGCATTGGGGTCATCATTGCTGTGAGAGAGAAACAAAACCCTGAGCAGGGCTGGAAAATGCCCTGACAGAAGGACCAGGTTTCCTGACATGTTTTATGGGGCAGATGATCCTCAAGTTCAGGCTTTGGCAGGATTGTGGAACAGGCTGGGGGAGCTGGGGGTGTTCAGCCTGGAGAAGAGAAGGCTCCAGGGAGACTTGAGAGTCCCTTCCCGTGCCTAAAGGGGCTCCAGGAGAGCTGGAGAAGGACTTTGGGCACAGGATGGAGGGACAGGACACAGGGAATGGCTTCCCACTGCCAGAGGGCAGGGTTAGATGGGATACTGGGAAGAAATTCCTGGCTGTGAGGCTGGGCAGGCCCTGGCACAGGTTGCCCAGAGAAGTTGTGGCTTCCCCATCCCTGGAAGTGTTCAAGGCCAGGTTGGATGGGGCTTGGAGTAACCTGGGCTGGTGGAAGGTGTCCCTGCCCATGTCTGGGGGTAGAATGAGATGGTTTTAAAGGTCCCTTCCAATCCAAGCCTTTCTGTGATTCTCTGATTCTATGAACTCTTCCAATGTCTTACTACTGACAGGTACAATTGTGTCCAGGTATCTTTCAGAACTGACCTGAAGATCTAATGAAAGATGTACACCAGGTGAAAATGATCCCAATCCCAAAACAATTGGCCCAGGCTGATAAGGACACAAATTGAGCTTTTCTCAGTGGGACCAGCCATGCCAGTGCAGTGGAGACCTTGGCAGGAGGAGGAGAGCTGAAACCTACATGTCTTTTACCTCACTGGTGATGCCTTACAGGCTGTACAAGGAATATCCCACCTTTTGAGCAGCACTGTTTTAGGCTGTGCCAAAGGAAGCAGTGAGATCAAATTCCCTGGATGGTCCCCTGCTTAGTTGTTACTGCTGTGACACCATCACTGGTGTTGGCTGGTGGGTTAAATTCGGGAAGTCACGTGCCTTTCTGCATGCACCCATTCCCACTCCTGTAACAGGGATCGCCTTTGTAAAGGGATTTAAGATCTCTCCATGGAAGAGCAGAGTGCAGTATTAAGCCCCCAAATCCTGCTGCCCCCGTTGCTGAAAGCAGTTCCCGTCGGTGAAGCTCCCCCCATTCCAGCAGCTCAGGGGGCCGCCGGTGCCCTCGCTGCTTTAAGGAAAATTAAGCCAATTCCTGCCAAACGACAACCGTGCCATCTAGTGGCAATCACAGCACCCTGTCCCTGAGAACCTGCAAGGACGGGAGGGCACCTCGGGAAGGACCACTCCGGTGTCTGACCTGGTGTCACCTGTGACGAAATCACAGGTAAACTGTTAAATTATTAAGGTTGGAAAAGCACTCCAACACATCGAGTCCAACAGTTCCCCCAGCGCTGCCAAGGCCACCACTGACCGTGTCCCCAAGTGTCACATCCATAGGGCTTTTAAATCCCTCCAGGGATGGAGATGCCACTACTAAACTGAGCAGCCTGTTCTGTATACCTGACAACCCTTTCCATGTGGAAATTTTACTCGATATCCAACCTAAACCTCCCCTGGCACAGCTTGTTTTGTCCCTTGTTCCCTGGGAGCAGAGCCCAACCCACCCCAGCTCACCCCTCCTGGCAGGGACTTGCAGAGCCAGAAGGTCCCCCCTGAGCCTCCTTTTCTCCAGGCTGAGCCCCCCCAGCTCCCTCAGCCCCTCCTGCTGCTCCAGCCCCTTCCCAGCTCCGTTCCCTTCCCTGCACATCTTCCCACCCCTCAATGTCTTTCTTGCCATGAGGGGCCCAAAGCAACATGACAATTCCAAGGGTAGGAACACACATAGGAGCTGGTTTTGGAAGAGCAAAACAGATCTGACTGTCCATCCTTGGCACAACTGCTTAACACTATCCCAGATTTGGCCTGGGAATCTGAGAAGCCAGGAGTGGAGCAAACCTTTGCAGGGAAGCAGCTGTGTCTCCCTGGTGGGAGGTGTGTTTGGACATACCCAGTGGCTTTCAGCAGCGCTGCCTCAGTGGTCAGAACAAACTGGTGGACGGTCCCGTAGACAAAAGCTGCCTCCATCACAGCTCTGTGCTCTGGAAAGGAAAAAGCAAGATAAGCTCAGCTCTGCCCTCTCCAGATCTCCTGTTTCATCCATCCCAGGTGTAAAAAATCAATTCCCAGGCTTTCAGAAACTCAGCATGGAGCCACAGCTGTCTGAAGACACAGCATGAAGGGAAGTGAGCAACTGCAGCTGGGCCCCAGTCCTGATCCCCAGCAAACACACAGGTGATGTTTCTGAATCCATTCCACTACAGAAACAGAGCTGCATTTATTTATTTTAAAGACAGCAACCACTGACTTGCTTTCCCTCTCCAAGTCCATCTCTGAAAATTTATGCTCCCAGCAAAACTTTCCTGATTCAATTCATCCCTTTGGAAACACACCAAGATATACGGAAGTGGAGAACTTGTGACTGAGTGGCCCTTTCAGGTTTTCCTTTGCAGCATTTTGGGTCAGAAACTCAGCTCCTGTTGATCTCAGTGAAAAAAGGGCTCTGGGAGGAGAGCAAAGATGGAAAGCTGAGTGTCAATACCTGCTGTCCCAGTAGCTGGTACATATGCAAAGACCATGTTTGACTTTCCTTTCAACACATTTTCAATGTTCTGAAGGTCCGTCAGGGTTTCAACGTATTTAACTTCATTAAAGAGCAGGGCACTGAGGAGGCAGGAAAAAATCCTCATTAATGACTTAAGAGTAAATTTGCAGCCACACAACTGTAATGGGAAAAAGAAGGCAAAATTCCAGCTTCTTGCTGGCAGACTAAAGATTCATAGCCAAACAGGGCTGCCCAAATGCTGCTGAACTTGCCTCAAGGGGAAAGATGTAACAGGGTCAAACTGTATCAAAGAGAGAAGCAAAGCCAAACCTTCTGCTTGGCTGAGAGCAGCCTCTGGAATGCTTGGGGTTGATATTTAGGCAAAATGTTCTATTACCGAGGTGGGAATGGGAAGTAGAGGATTTTGCAGGGATGCATGTGGTCTGTACTTACAACAGAACGTTGGCGACAATGGAGTTCACATCAAACAGGGCATCGGTGGGGAACTCTCTGATCAGGATGTTTCCTCTGGGGAAGGAAGAAAAACTCCTATAGCAACTGTGAGAAATTCTTTCCACCTGGCATCAGGGAGCCTGTGAATTCTCTCAAGCCAAGACAGGCACAGAAGGATAGGAGGATGATGGAGAAATGGTGAAACATGGCTTGAGATGCCTTTGATCCCAGCTGGGAATTGTTCAAGCCCACGTACCATTGGTTGAGCAGGATTTTGCTGCACTCAGGAACATGGGTCAGTGATGGGCTTGGAGTGCTGGGGGAATGGTTGGACCTGATGGCCTTAAAGGTCTTGTCCAACCTAAATGATTCCATGATTCTAAGTACAGTGAGAACTGAGCCGATATATGGAGGAGCTTCCAGCTGACAATCCATGGAGAGACCCAGAGCCAAACCTTCCCACCCAGAGGTGTTACCCACACCAACAGGAAGAGCACCAGAGAGTGTTTTTTTCTAGGACTAGAGCCAAAACCTCGTGGTCTGAGTGTAGCTCTGGGTGACTTGGTGGTGGGAGGCCACAGGGACAGGAGAACACTGATGGAGGACCCCTCCTGTGGTTTCATCCCACAGCTCATCCCTTTGCTGCTCCAAGGAACACGGGCAGGGTGGGAGGTTTCACACTGAGGACAAAGCACCTGCTGTGCCCTGTGTTGGACTTTTGGGGGGCACCTTTTGCTAAACTCTGTAGGTCACTGCTGTCCTCATGGCTCCTCTCTCCCTCCACAGACACCTCTGATCACTGGCAGTGTTCCCTTCCAACATTTTCCCTGGAAAGGAATGTCAGTGCAGTGCCCAGAAACCCCCCTCACCTGAACAGGTAGGCTTTCCTTAAGGCATTTTCTTTTCCACAATACCTTGAGACATCCTCTTTGGGGCAATTAACCTAGACAGCAAAGGCATGCAATTACACATTCAGCCCCACAAATGACTACACACATACAGTACTACAGCTTTCTTCTGTTCAAGAGTGCAAATACAGCCTTTCCAAGATTGCTAAGAGCAAAAATTCAATAAAAGGCAGTCCAGAGATGGGGATAAGTTTGTGCTTTAGTTCTCCAGCTCAGCCTGCTGATTTGGGTCAGATGGCATCAAGAGATGCCATGATCTGCACAGCATATTCAAAGTGACAGATTGCTGCTGGCTTATTAAACCTGGCCTGTAACTGGAGGAAGTTAAATATATCCATATATATCTATAAAAGCACTAATAGTTCAACTACACTTGCCTGAATTTATAACTTCCTCAACTAAATCTGCATAAAATTTCAGCTAAAAACCCCTTTCTATGAAATATTTATTGCACTGAGTTGAAAAGAAGTGAATTGAACCCATCCATCACAGAAATCAGAACAGGGTGCCCAGAGAAGCTGTGGCTGCCCCATCCCTGGAAGAGTTCAAGGCCAGGCTGGAGGGGGCTTGGAGCAGCCTGGGCTGGTGGGAGGTGTCCCTGCCCACGGCAGGGGGTGGAACAAGATGGCCTTTAAGGTCCTTCCCAACTTGTGATTCCATGATTGTATGGAAAATACATGCCCAACCCTTCCCCACCCTTCTCCTCCCACCTGCCCCTCACTCCCTCCTGCCCAGCAGTTTCCCTCTGTACCTTCACCACTGAAATGCCATAATCCTGGAGGGCCTCGGCCGAGCTCTCAATCTGCTCCAGGAAGGGCTGGGCACCAGGAGAAACTGAAACAGAAAAAAAAAAACCTGCAAGTTTTCAGGGTCAGGAGCATCCTCCTGTCACACACTGAGACCTGGGAGCTGTGCTGGTGCCTCAGCCCACACCGGTGTCTTTGGAAAACCACATCTGGGGATCATGAAGGAGCAGAACAAAGCAGGGCCAAGGATCTCCTCCTAATCCATGACAGCCCTTAGTTCTCCTGTGTGTATGGCATCACCCTTTCCCTGGCAGGTACCATGGAAGAGAAGCTCAGCTCCTTTGAGGGGACAGTTCCTTAGAAGACTGGGTTTGTCTTCTGTGGTACCTTCAGAAAATACTCCAGAAAACTAATGAAGAGGTTTTCAGGAGTGTTCCTGGAAGACAGCCAGAAAAGAACCTGTCCCAAGAGGTCTCTGCCTGTCAGGAGCACTTGGAGCTGTGCAAACACAGAGTTTGACCAGACTCCTTTGAGTTTAAAAATCTCAAGAATTGCCCCTTCATTGAGGAGGGCCACAAGGTGACTGGAGGGATGGAGCACCTCTTCTTGAGGAAATGCCCAGAGAACTGGAATTGTTCAGCCTGGAAAAAAGAAGGCTCTGGGGTGACCTAATTGTGGCCTTCCAGTACGTGAACAGAGCTACAAGAAAGATGAAGAAAGACTATGTACAAGGGTCTGGAGTGACAGGACAAGGGGGAATGGCTTCCCTCTGCCAGAGGGCAGGGTTAGATGGAATGTTGGGAAGGAATTCCTTACTGTGAGGGTGGGCAGGCCCTGGCACAGGTCACCCAGAGGAGCTGTGGCTGCCCCATCCCTGGAAGAGCAACCTGGGCTAGTGGAAGGTGCCCCCACCCATGACAGGGGATAGAACGAGAAGGTCTTTAAGGTCCCTTCCAACGCAAGCCATTCCCTGATTCTGGGACTGTTTCACTTTCATCCAAGGCTGATGCAAATGAAAATACTGTGAAATACTTACCCTGATGGGTGAAAAAAGCCAGGGATGCTCGTCCAGGTTCCGAGCCACTGAAGTAGCGCTGGGGGCTCGGCTCCTGCAGCAGCCCTGCACCTCCCGGAGTTGGGATGGAGGAAGCACAGAAGAGCAGGAAAACAAAGGGAGAAACCCAGCTGTCCTCTTGGTCTGACATGGCTGCTGTCAGCTGCAGGCACAGGAGAGTCACAACTGGGGGAAAAATCCCAAAATCATACATGCATTATAAATATACACACACACAAACATGTGTGTGAGTGTTTGGCTGTTTAGGCAGGTGCAATGTGACCATGATTTCCATGTGGAGATTGTTATTAATGTGACACAAACACCTCGAGGACATCATGAATTAGTCACTCCAACAGCAGGTGACTGAGACAACTGCAGAGAGGACAGCAGAGGACATTCCCTTGCCTCTGAGTGGTACCTGCAAGTGCATGTACCGTCAGTGCTGTCAGTTTAGGGCTGGTTTTTGTCCCTCCTTTTTACTTCTTTTGAATCAAACAAAAATTAAATGTACAGGCAGAAAGCAGTGACAGTATCTTACACAAACCCCCACCCAAACTCCTTCCATTGCTGCTAAAGAGCTTTCTGGATGCCAATGGCATCTGAGGGCCACTGAAAGGTGTTTGTAAAGGGATGGGACATATTGAGGTTGACAAAATCCAAACGGCCATTTGAGATTCAAGCATGAGACCTTCTATTTCAGTGCAAACTACAAATGTGCATGTTCTGACACCTGCTTATGGTCAGAGTGAGGAGAAATTTTTGCAGGTATATTTATAAAGACTCTGTAGCTTAAGTCCTTAACATGAGGATATGATGCTGGTGCTTCAAGAACACATGCTCTGATTTATTTTTAATAGAATAGCTGATTTCTCTCTTGTATTTATAAGGATTTATGTAACATAAACATGTTGTTTTTATAAATACTGCTGATTTCTTCTCTACTCTGTGTTCAGAAGTCCTGATACAAGTGAATCTCCCTAGGATTAACAAAAAAACTGGATTACCCTTGACCTGATTTAAGTGTGACAAGAAATCAGACAAAAATTCTGCAATCTCTTTTCTGCTCCCAGCTGCTGATTTTGCCACTTCTTTGTAGCCAGTTTTCCTTTCAGGGAGAATCACAGAATGTCAAGGGTTGGAGGGGACCTTAAAGATCATCAAGTCCCAAACCCCAAGGCATGCATTAAGTGTGAATTTTCCTGAAGGGACTGACTTTGGGGGAAGGTGTCCCTGCCCACAGCAGGGCATTGGAATGAGAGGGCCTTTAAGGTCTATCCTAATCAAATCTGATCTGGAATTCTGTGATTCCACTGTTCACTTCAGACCACGCCAAGTGATGTGAGAGGAGCTTAAAGAGCCCACAGGATGAAAACCCACCTTTGTCCCACTGCATCCCCCTGTTTAACACCAGGTTCCTGCTCCTCAGGTTTATTAAATTACAAACATGGATACAGCAGGATGGAAAAATAAACACAATCCTGGCATGTGGGAATGAGCACAGGCCAAATGACAGAGCTTACTGTCAAGGAAGCAAGAGGAACAGCCTCCAAGGACTCAAAGATGGCACAACATTTTACCTGGAGGAGGGTGCCAGCAGATTAAAACAACTCCAGTCTCTGGAGAGACCTTAGAGCCTCTTCCAGCACCTAAAGGGGCTCAAGAGAGCTGGAGAGGGAGCTTGGATAAGGGCACGGACTGCCAGGACAAAGGGGGAATGGCTTCCCACTGAGAGGGGGCAAGGGTTGATGGCATATTGGGAAGGAATTCTTAGCTATGAAGGTGGCAAGGTCCTGGCACAGGTCTAGAGGAAGTCCCTTCCACCACAAACCATTCTGCAACTCTGCAAAAAGTGTGTGCCCACCCCTTCCCTACCCATCTCCTCTCACCTCCTCGTTACTCTATCCTGCCCAGCAGCTTCCTTCTGTTCCCCATTAACCCAGACCTGAATATTCACATTTCAACCATTTCCTCTGTCACCACTTTTCCATCAACAAAAAATTAACACCACAGGGCTGGAAACAGACCACAGACACTTGCAGGATTGCCAGAGATGTGTAAAAACACCATGGATGTGTGAACCAGCTCTGTATCACTGCTGGGAAACCTTAAGCCCATGGACCAGGGGCAGCACAGCAGAGCCACAGTGCAAGCCCTGCCTCATGTTTCCAGTCTCACCATTCCCAGACACAGCCAAGCCAGGTTGTTAATGTCACTGTAGGTGACATAAAGTGAAATCAAACACACCAGAGACATCCAGTACAAACACCTGTGTGGGCAGAAATTTCCCTTACCACAACAGTTTCCTGGAAAACCTGTAGTGGAAATGATGGGCTGGAATCCGTGCAAAACCACTGTAATTCCAGCTGCTTTCCCTGATACTTTGCCTCACACAAATTCCACTGACAATATTTATTACTCAGGAAGCTGAGGGTGATGTGGGGTGGGTTTGAGTGCACGTGATGTTGAGGAACCACTGTCCTACTGGAATCACAGACTGCGAAGCCAGGTGGGTACCATTTCCATCATCCACGGGCCTCTCTGAACTCAGAAGAAACAACACCTCCCTTTAAAGCCAGTGATGGAAAATCCACACGTTATGTGTTGTCCAAATATCATCACAGAACTACAGAACACTTTTGGTTGGAAGGGATCTCAAAGACCATCCAGTTCCATCCTCTGCCATGGCCATGGACACCTTCTACTACACCACTTGTTCAAGGCTGTCCAACCTGGCCTTGGACACTTCCAGGGAAGGGGCAGCACACCTTCTCAGGGCAACCTTGGCAAAATCCCTGTTCCAGCCTCCTGCTC
>VXBX01000116.1:20380-30912 GCA_013400415.1 Scytalopus superciliaris | reverse complement strand
GGGTGCTGTGGGGAGGTTGGGGTTTTGGGGTGGGGGTGCTGCAGGGATTTGGGAGGGAGGGGGTGTATTGAGACCCAGGGCTGGGGAGCTACAGTGAGACCCGGGGTTGTGGGGAGGGATTGCAAGGAGACATGGGGTTTAGGGAGGGCTGCAGTGAGACCTGGGAGGTTGGGGGGACTTAAGGAAGACAGGGGGTTTGAGAGGGAGGGGCTGCAGGGAGACAGGGGGCTAGGGAGCACAGTGAGAACCAGCATGGTGAAGGTGGAATTGTGTGAAATGTGGAACCCTCCACACACACACTTTGCTGGAGAGGTCAAGAGGGCCGTGCTGTGCCCCACAGCCGCTCAGGGGGTGTCCCCTTGCTAACCAGGCCCCCCCAGCCCATGTCCCAGTGGTGCTGGGGGGTACAACATCCAATACTGTGGGGTACAATGTCCAGCACGACACATCCGAGTGTGTCCGAGTGCTGGGTGGGCACCCCAGCTTGTGTGCCCCCCTCGTTGGGGTCAGGCTGCAGCAGTGTCCAGGGTGGGCAGTGGCACTGTGATCCCAGCCCAGGTGTGCCCCTGGGGGCAGACACACCTTCACAGAAGTGTGGGAGGATCACACTGTGTGTGTGTGGCCCCCCCAGCCGGCTCTGGGTGCCCTGGGAGCACAGCCAGCCCAGGAACTCCCCCACAGTCAGCTCAGGACCGTGGTGTCCTGCCCTGGGGCTGCCTTATGCAGTCACACCCATGGAACCCACACTGTCCGTGTCTCCTCGTGCCAACTGTGCCTTGTTCAAAGCACTGGCAATCCTGGAAATAAGTGCTGGAAGCGCAAAGAGGCTCTGCCATGGCACTTCAGTCCCTGGGGGCTGACTTTGGGCCAAAGCAGGTGACACCCTTAACACGGGGGAGGACTGGGTCCTGTGTTTATGCAGAGAGGAGCATGTTTTCCATGTTTTTCCTTCTCCCGCACCAGTGGTGGAGTGAAAAGGTTTCATCTTACCTTCTTTGCTTTGTTCTTCTTGGATCCATCATGTTGGGCCATGTTGCAATTGTCCTTCCAGCATGGTCTGTGGGGGTGTCACTTAAGAACGTGGGACGATCAGGACTAGTCTGGTGACTATCAGGACGATTCTGATGCCTCCAGGGAGCAAAGCTCCTCCTGGAGCTGTCCATGGGGGCTGCAGTGGCCAGGCCTTGCTCACGCTCTCCTCTTGCACACTCCGAGCTGTTGAGGTGGGGGGAAATGGACCTGGGAAAGCAAGTTAGATCAATGTACAAGGCTACACAGGGTTCCCTGTGCAAGGCTGGTGGTATGGGGACTCATCAGGGAAATTTCAGTGTGTTTAGAAAGGCAGTGAATGATTGTGGGTTTGTGTGGATGCTGGAGAAAAGTGAGCAAAACACTCAGCTGTGAGCCAGGCCTCCCAAAGTCACTGGTTTGGCTTCTACAGACACAAAGCTTTTGGTTAAAGAGGGAGCCTGCTGAGTGCTCAGCCTGTTCCTGGTCGTGCCTGGAGGGATTCATGGGAGTGCTGCCTTCCCTCTCAGCACCGGTGCAGTGAGAAGGGGGTCTCCAGCTGCAGCAAGCTTTTGGACCATGTAGCAGGTTTTTCCCCTGAAGACACTTCTGGTGGAAATGCTGCTGTAGGTAAATGTGGGAGCAGAGCCCTGAAAGCTGACTGGGGTGAGGAGGAAGGTCCCACAAAGCACAGAAAGCACCGGGTGCTTGCTGTGCCCAGTTAGGCACTGGTGGAGTGTTTGGTGGGTTTGGGTGGCACATTTTGGCTGAAATGTGGGAGCTGGGCTCTCACGGAGCTGTGTCCCGAGGGCAGGGGTTCTGCTGCCTGGCAGGAGGAGCTTTGTTCCAGAGCCTGTGGTTTCACTGAGTCAACAGAGACTTTGATAAGAGCGGGTGAGTTCATTTAGTGCTCAAAGAGTATCATCTCTGCCTCTGTCCTGCTCCTTTTCCTTCCTTTCTCTGTGTCTTGTTTCCTTGGAGAGTCTTGTTCTTAGCTATTTTAGCCTTGAGGAAGTGGCTGATCCAGCACAATTTTCTGGTACTGGGTCACATATTCCAGCATTGCTTTAGGCACTGAGGCTTGTCGTGCTCTGCCCTTTCCAGATTCCAAAGCTGGTTGACCTTATCAGACTCACAAATCGGGTTTAGGTTGGGAGGGACCTTAAAGCTCATCGTGTCCCACCCCCTGCCATGGGCAGGGACACCTTCCACTAGCCCAGGTTGCTCCAAACCCCATCCATCCTGGCCTTGGACACTCCCAGGGATGGGGCAGCCACAGTTTGTCTGGTCAACGTTGTGCAGCCCCTGACTGTGCCCCAGCCTTTAAGCTGTGCCTGCAGAAGCTCTCTGGCCACACACCATCCACACAAGTGGATTTTGGGATTGTGGAGGAGGCAATGTGTCCCAGGGAAGGAGCATGTCCTTGGGGAGGAGCTGGTGTCCCTGCAGCTGATACAGGAGCAGAGGAGCTTCCTCCAGCCCTGGCTGGGTTACCCCTCTCCTGGCTGCCAGGAACACATACGGGAAGTGGCAAGTCAGGAGTCCAGCTGGTTTTAGCTTTGCAGAGTGCACGTTTCTGCTGGCTGGGGAAGAGGCAGGTGTGTGCTCCTGCTGGCACAGGTTGGCAGGGGGAGAGGGAACTGTCCTTTGGCTGCTCTTGAGGGGACACTGAGGAGCTGCTGTGCCCAAGGAAATCGTGCAGCACAAGGTGTTGTCACAGAGGTTTGGTGGTATTGGACATGTTTTCCTGGGGGTGCTGGTGACAGGTGGGCAGGAGGGCANAGGCAGGACTGGCTGTGGCACTCAGTGCTCTGGGCTGGGGGACAAGGTGGACACTGGGCACAGGGTGGACTTCATGGGCTGGGAGAGGTTTTCCAACCCAAATGATTCTGTAGTTCTGTACCTGTAACACTTCTGCAGCAGGGAATTCTTTGTGTGTAGCTTTTGTACCTTTGGGAACAAGCTAAGCTGAACTGTGAAGGAAGGGAAGAGGTCCATCCTTTGTAGGTACCGTGTTCCAGCAGCGTGCTGAGGCTTTCCCCGAGGCTGGACAAATCCCAAATGTGTCCAGCTCTTTTGGCTTGTCACCCTGGTGCAGGTGATGGATGGTGCTGGCAGGTGGAGGTCTCAGTATCAGAAATGAAGTGCTTGTTCTGAGGCCATGGAGCAGGATGTGTGTGTTGCCCTCCTGGAGCAAAGCAGACCAGGTGCTCTGCTCTGGTCGGGTGCTGAGTGTCCTCTGCGAAACCCCAACGCTCCGTTACTGTCCAGGATTGGGTGTCCTCTGCCAAGAAGGTGCAGCCAGGCACTCCTTTTTCCAAGGGGAAACCTTCCAGTTGAATGCCAGAGGTCAGATTCTTAAAGCCTGCCTGCAGGTCACTTTCTGGCCAGAGTCTGGACAACCTTCTCCTGTAAATTTGTGGGGAGGGGGGAAAATGAGACCTTCTGGAACATTTACAGAGGTGTCTGCTCCTGTTTTGCTTTCTCTGCTGAAGAGGAACTTTTCATGAGGGCCTGGAGTGACAGGACAAGGGAGAATGGCTTCCCACTGCCAGAGGGCAGGGATAGATGGGCTATTGGGAAGGAATTCTTGGCTGTTAGGGTGGGCAGGCCCTGGCACAGGTTGGTCAGAGAATTTGTGGCTCCCCTACCCCTGGAAGTATCCAAGGCCAGGTTGGATGGGGCTTGGAGCAATCTGGGCTAGAGGAAAGTGACCCTGCCCCTGGCAGGGGGTGAAATTGGATTTATTTAAGGTCCCTTGCTCCCCAAACCATTCTGGGATTTGATGATTGTGACTGGAGGCACAGTGCTGCAGCTTCACGTGTCCTGGCAGTTACAGCAGCTCCCATGGTTTGTCCCTGTCTTTCCATATTCCAGTCACGTGCCCTTCCTTCTCTGTAGCCTTTCCTCAGCCAGTGTTGTCTGAGCTGCTTGTGATTCCACATTATCCAGCTCTACCCAAAGGGATCCAGCTCTGGAGTGGTGTCTTCTGGTGTGATGAGTCCACTGGTGACTATTCCCAGGGCTGTGATCCCTTTGTGGCTCTTGGATCCAGGTCCTTTAGGAGCGGGGAAGGTACTTGAGTGATGAGTGTTGTGCAGGAGGCTCTGGCCAGGGATGAGTCTCTGCTCCTGTGTTTTCCTGGCCGTGTGAGCTTCGTGCAGGTGCAGGTACAAACCTCTGTCATGATGTCACCAGGACCTCAGGCATTATCCTCAGTGGGCTGGGGGAGATACCAGCAAAGGAGGATGTGGGAGTGCCACTCCTTAGCTGTGGCATGGGAGCGATGCAGAGGGAAGGCAATGGCACGTGCTGTGTTTGAGCCCAAAGGGGGACAGGCTGGTGGCTCGCTCCAGAAGCTCCCACAGCAGGTCTGAGTCCAGCAACAGAAAACTGAAGGGAGGCCTGGGAAGTGACTTTTGTGGCAAAACTGCTCCTAAAAATCTAAACCCCTCAGACCTTTCCATTCTGTGTCCTTGTGTCTGAGGAGAAGCAGATGGTGGCCTTAAGGGACCTAAAGGTGCAATAGTGTAGATACCACATCCCTTTGGATGGTGGGAATCCCAGATGGTGGAGCACCCAACGGGCCTCTGATCCACGTGCAGCGTGCTGGGCAGGCCCCATTCACAGAAGATACTTCCCACGTTTGACTATTCAAGTTATTAAAGGATTTTCTCACAGGAAAACAACTCTATTTCCAGTGTCAGTTGGAAAGTGTTCACAGGAAAGCTCAGGAGCACCGGACAGGCAACTGGCTTCGAGGATTTCCATTTATTGGGGAAAGCATTTTTTTTTCTGGATGCTCTTCTCCCTTTTCTGCACCCTCCTTCCAGGTGGGAACCCAACTGCTGGTCCCATGTAGTGTCCTCAGCCAGCCTCAAGAAATCCTTTTGGCTCCAGGCTGGGAGAGCAGGGCTGCAGATGCTGCGCCAAGGGGAGCAGATGGCTGGAAGCTGTTCCTGGCAGGATTTTGTGGCTGCTCTGGAAATGGGAGCCCCAAGGAGATCTCTGCAGCCTGTGCAGAAACACTGATGTGCCCATGGCAGCTCAGACCAGTGGAACAACAACACTGGGAGGAAGGGGAGTGTTTTGCTGCTTGGATGTGGCTGTGAGGCTCGAAGCCACGGTGATGGAAAGGCCAGTGCCTGCCCCCCAGATATCCAGCTCGGCTTCTCCTTAGCAGGAAGGGTGAGAAGGAGAGGAAGCCTTTGAGCCTACCTCTGGAATCGCTTAACTCCTTCCCCAGGGGCTCTTTTAATTGCCATGAGACAGTGTGTGTGTTTGTGTGTGCCTTTAAGCACACCCAGCTTCCCAAGGTGCTGCCTGGCTGTGCTGTGATGAAGTCCAGGAGCCTCTTAGCCTCTGTGATTTCTTTCTTTCTTCTTCTGTTCTGTGATTAAATTCAGGGGTTTGAACCTCTGCCCAGCTTAGTGAGTCCCTTGCAGCTCTCGTGGTCTGAAAACTGCTGTGGTTGGAGGAGACAGCAGCAATCCCAGGATTAACTGGGAACGACCCGGCTCACGAGCCTTGGCTGAGCTTTTCCCCTGTGCTAAGCGATGAGATGAGGGGAAGGGATTTATCCTGCTTTCTAGAGACACCTCTGACGTGTGCTGTGAGGTTTTGATGAGTGATGAGCTGGTGCCATTCCTGGGACACCTGGTCTGGGTGTGTTTACAACTCATCATCCAGAACAATCCTGAAACTGCTGCTGAAACGCTGCTGGTTTCTGAGCAGTGGTCTTTGCTCTGTGGGGTGTCAAAGATAATGAACCATATTCTGGTGGGGAATTCCCAGACTCTCTGGTTTCAGCCACACAGTAGTGGTGGTGAAGGTCTTTGTGGTTGGGGACCTACTGTGACTTAAGTCCCCGGTGGGGCCTGCAGGGTTTCCAGGAGGAACTTAAAACCTCTGTGTGTTTTGTATGAGGTGGTGAGTCACCTGGGGACATGCAGCTTGTGGCTGTATTGGCTCCATGTCTGGCCTTGGACACTTCCAGGGATGGGGCAGCCACAGCNCTGTGGGATCAGCCCAGGGCAAGGTGGGTTTCTGGGTGCCAGCACACACGGCTGAGTCGTGTCCATCTTCCTGTGTTCCTTGTCCTGTCCCACAGCAGGAGCCCTCTGGGCTCTTCCCTTGCCATGCAGGCAAAGGGCACAACTCCTGCTCTTCCCAGCTGATTGCTGCCCACATCCCTCTGCATCCTCTGCCCCACCTGAAGCAGGAGGTTGCTGTTCCCAGCCGGTGGTTTGGGCCACTTGCAAAACCAGCTGCTTTCTTCTGGCTGTGCAGTGGAGGCGCAGGGAGCTGCTCTCCCCATCCCAGCTGTCAGGGTGGGTACACAGGCCCCAAAGGGGCAACCACAGGTGTGTGGAGAGGAAGGAGCAGTTGTGGGTGACAGTGCCAGGCCTGCTGGTGCCTTTGGCTGCTGGACCCTTTTCCATGTGCTGGAGGAGCCTCCCTCCCCAGCACATGGAGCAGGGCTGGGTCGCAGCTCTTGCTTGCCCAGTGTTGAAATATGTGCAGAGCCATCCCCTGGAACGAGCGTGGGCTGCTTGTCAGCCCATCTCGGGTCCCTGTAATTGCACTCAGAGTTTGCTGCAATGTTTATTGGTGCTTGTTGAATCTTGGCTGCAGTGAATTCCACCAGAAAAGTAGCTCTCTGCTAATTAACAACAAGTATTTGGCTGCCAGGAGGGTTTGGAGGAGAACTGGATGCATTGTGGAAATTCAGGTATCACTTCCTGTGGCTGGCTCCGAAAATGGCCATGTTTATCAGGGCTTGGATCGGTGACCTGACTTGTTCTGCTTCACATCTGGCACAAAGCAGGATGTCAGTGAGGTTTTTCTCCTGTTAATTGTGAATTTCCTCTTTGTGGAGAGGAGGGATGAGGGAGAAAGAGAGGCAATGTGCTTTGGAAAAAACGGTTTTGTTTGTGCCTTTCACACAGGCTCTGTCGAAACTTGGAGGTAGCATTTCCCTCCTTCCCTGCAGTGCCTCCTTCACCTGGAATCATCTCCTGATGTGTGGCTTGTGGCTTTCTTGAACGGAAAAGTTCACCTTGTTTTCTTTTTATAGGGTTGGTAACAAATCCTCTTTCTTGCACTGACTTGTGTATCATCCCAGAATCCCAGCGTGGTTTGGGTTTGAAGGGACCCTAAAGTTCACCATGTCCCACCCCCTGCCATGGGCAGGGACCCCTCCTGCCAGCCCAGGTTGCTCCAAGCCCCATCCAACCTGGCCTTGGACACTCCCAGGGATGGGGCAGCCACAGCTTCTCTGCCCAACCTGTGCCAGGGCCTGCCCACCCTCACAGCCAAGAATTCCTTCCCAATATCCCATCTATCCCTGTCCTCTGGCAGTGGGAACCCATTCCTTCTAGTCCTGTCCCTCCTGGTTGGTGGGTTGAAATCAAACCCAGCTCTGCAGAGGGTCTGTGGTCCTGCCAGTGTTTGCATGTCCCTGGTGGCTCCGGACCTCTGAGGGGCCAGTGCACCTCGCTGACCCCGCAGGGAGTAGGTTTTGAGATAGTCTGCTGGGAATGAATGCACTCAGGAGAGCACAGGGATGTGGATTTTTGCATTTTTGATTCTGCCTTTTCTCCCCCTTCCCTCAGTTTTCTTCCCCAGAGTCACTGCTCTGATCCTTTGATCCCCAGTCCAGAGGTTCATTACTGTCTGATCCTCTTCTAACTGCATCCCTGCCCCTGAAGGTTCATCATTCCCACCCCTGTGCTCACCATCTGTGCATCCTTCTGCAGCTGATCACCTCGAACTGTAGTGGAAATGGTGGTGACCCATATTCATGGATATTTAGTGCTCCCAGACAGGGAGAGCTCCTGGATGCAGCTGGAACTGGCAGGCTGCTCTCCAAAGCCTGCCATCACCTTCAAGTGCTGCTCCACATTGTGTATCCATGAGGAAGTGATTTCCACTGCACCAACAGGATGATGAGATGGGGTCAGGACTTTGCAGGAGGGTGGTGGGGCTGGCTCAGAGCCTTAGCCCTCTCTGTGTCCTGCCTGGAGCTGCTGTGCTGGAGAGTGAGACTTCACTGGATTCTTCCCTGTGAGGGTGGGCAGGCCCTGGCACAGGTTGGTCAGAGAAGCTGTGGCTGCCCCATCCCTGGAAGTGTCCAAGGCCAGGTTGGATGGGACTTGGAGCAACCTGGGAGAGTGGAAGGTGTCCCTGCCCATGGCAGGGAGTGGAATGGGATGGATTTTACGGTCCCTTCCCAGCCAAACCATTCTGGGAATCTCCCAGCTGGTGCCTGTGAGAGTCAAGGCTGTGAATGTCAGAGACTGTTGGCAGAGCAGGGATCTGATTTTCCCAGTGAATTTGCACATACTGTGGGGCTTGGGAAACAGGAAGGAGACTTCTGCTCAGGGTGGTGGTTCCCCATGGGGGAGGAGAGCTCTTACCATGTCAGGACCCTGCTTGTATTCAGTTCTGGGCCTGTCCTGNCTCCATGGAAAGGGTCATCAACCCCTGGCACAGCTGCCCAGGGCACTGGTGGAGTTCCCATTCCTGGAGGGATTTAAAAGCTGTGTGGATGTGGCCCTTGGGGACATGGTCAGTGGTGGCCTTGGCAGTGCTGGGGGATGGTTGACTCAACGGTGTCAGAGGATTTTTTCAACCTCAGTCATTCCGTGATTCTCTGCTGTGTTTTGAAGCATCTGTAATTGCTGAATGTCTAAAACCTGCACAAGGAAACCCAGGCAGGACAAGGACACAGTGCTGGTGTTGAAGCTGCAGGTGGGGTCATCAGGTGGGACATCCACATCCTTCTTGCTGTTTCCTACCTGCTGCTGCTCCTGGCTGGAGCCAAGTCCGTTGGCTCGTGGTGGATGCAGCTCTGCCACTGCCAATGTGCTCCATTCTGATGCCAGCTGAGATGTGACCTTAGAAAAGACAAACAGGACTCAGGTTAATCAGTACCATTGAGGGTGAGGTGACTCCTCACCCATCAGCCGAGTGTGGGCAGAGGGCAATCGTGCCTTGTTTTTCCTGGCACGGCTCTGCTCACTTCCATGGGCCAGGGTTGGTTGAGTTTCTGCCTCCTGGCTTATCTTGAGCCTGAGCCTGACGGGAGAAGGTTCTTAGCCTTGTGCCCTCTTTGTACTTAAGGAGATTTATAGGGAGCAGCATTATGGACTTGCTGGAGCTGTTCTGCTGATTGCACTGACCGTGTGGAAACATGGGCTCATGGCCTACAGCTGCCATGGATCTTCCTGGAGAGCCTGTGGGCAAGGTGGGATGTGCAAACCCGTCTTTGCTTGCCGTCCCCAGGGCAGGTGGCTGTACCACCAGTGCTGTCCTCCCCCAGCCCACCCTGAATCTGCCCCACTGTGACACTGGTCACAGTGTGAATCCCACATGGTGGGATTCTGGGGATTCCTGTACAGGGCCAGGAGCTGGACTGTGTGATCCTTGTGGGTCCCTTCCACCTCAGGATGTTCCATGGTTCTGTGGCAGGGCTTGGTCTGCCGCTGGCGCCGGGTAACCAGATTACTGCAAAGTGGAATTGTTTTTCCGGGACAGGAAGGCTATTAGTAGACTCTGGGCTATAAATCCGTATTTTTTTCCTCTTTGGATGCATAATTGGATCTTCCAGCAGCGTCCTGGTTGCAAGATTAATGTTGTTTTCAAGCTGTACAAGCCATTTGTGTCCGTAAATCCCATAACAACTCCAGTCAGCTCGTCTGTGATGGCACCGCGGCCACCAGACCTGTCTCTGGCACTCAGGGTGCCCTGTAGCTCCCTGGGGACATCCTGGCATGGACAGGGCATGGGAGGCTCCATCCAGGTGCCAGAGATAGGATTGTTGCTGCTGCCTTTGCTCTTTTCTGAAGGAGTTTCAACCCGAATCCCAAGGGAACTGTCAGGGCTGGGTTGGCTCCTTCCTGCAGCCATGAGGAGAAGCTGTGTCTGCAGACATGGTGCTATTTTAGAGCAGGACCTGCTACATATGCCTGACTGCTTCGGGAAGGAGACTCTGGGGCAGATGAAATTCCTTCTGTGCACTTGTCCTTTTCCTCTGACCTTGTCTCCGTGAAAACGAGGCAGAAATCTGAATCCAAGCTGGTGGGAATCATTGGTCATGATAGAAAACCACCCCGTGGAAGGATGTGAGTCACTAGACCACCGTGTGGAGATCCCAAATGCAGAAGTGGCACTGATTTGCAGTGAGGACGAGGTGAGGGAATGACAGAGCTCAAACATCACCGGGTTTGTGGCCTCACAGGTAAAGAGATGGAAGGGCCAACTTTAGGAACGCCTGTAGGGAAGAAATCCAACAAGGAAAAGCATTTGGGGGAAGCTGGGCAGGGCAGATGCATTTGGATTTTGTCCCTGAAGTGCCTGGCAGCTCATTGGAATTCTGGGAGCGGCTGTGCCGGGCAGGCAGCCGTGTCCTGGGTGTCCCGAGCACTGTCCCAAAGGGAAGCAGCCAGCCTGGCACCAGAGCCAGCCCTGCTCCCTCCCTGTGCCCTGGGGTGTCCCTGAGCTGGCACAGCATGGCCAGCCTC
>VXBX01000116.1:0-20274 GCA_013400415.1 Scytalopus superciliaris | reverse complement strand
TCATTCCGTGATTCTCTGCTGTGTTTTGAAGCATCTGTAATTGCTGAATGTCTAAAACCTGCACAAGGAAACCCAGGCAGGACAAGGACACAGTGCTGGTGTTGAAGCTGCAGGTGGGGTCATCAGGTGGGACATCCACATCCTTCTTGCTGTTTCCTACCTGCTGCTGCTCCTGGCTGGAGCCAAGTCCGTTGGCTCGTGGTGGATGCAGCTCTGCCACTGCCAATGTGCTCCATTCTGATGCCAGCTGAGATGTGACCTTAGAAAAGACAAACAGGACTCAGGTTAATCAGTACCATTGAGGGTGAGGTGACTCCTCACCCATCAGCCGAGTGTGGGCAGAGGGCAATCGTGCCTTGTTTTTCCTGGCACGGCTCTGCTCACTTCCATGGGCCAGGGTTGGTTGAGTTTCTGCCTCCTGGCTTATCTTGAGCCTGAGCCTGACGGGAGAAGGTTCTTAGCCTTGTGCCCTCTTTGTACTTAAGGAGATTTATAGGGAGCAGCATTATGGACTTGCTGGAGCTGTTCTGCTGATTGCACTGACCGTGTGGAAACATGGGCTCATGGCCTACAGCTGCCATGGATCTTCCTGGAGAGCCTGTGGGCAAGGTGGGATGTGCAAACCCGTCTTTGCTTGCCGTCCCCAGGGCAGGTGGCTGTACCACCAGTGCTGTCCTCCCCCAGCCCACCCTGAATCTGCCCCACTGTGACACTGGTCACAGTGTGAATCCCACATGGTGGGATTCTGGGGATTCCTGTACAGGGCCAGGAGCTGGACTGTGTGATCCTTGTGGGTCCCTTCCACCTCAGGATGTTCCATGGTTCTGTGGCAGGGCTTGGTCTGCCGCTGGCGCCGGGTAACCAGATTACTGCAAAGTGGAATTGTTTTTCCGGGACAGGAAGGCTATTAGTAGACTCTGGGCTATAAATCCGTATTTTTTTCCTCTTTGGATGCATAATTGGATCTTCCAGCAGCGTCCTGGTTGCAAGATTAATGTTGTTTTCAAGCTGTACAAGCCATTTGTGTCCGTAAATCCCATAACAACTCCAGTCAGCTCGTCTGTGATGGCACCGCGGCCACCAGACCTGTCTCTGGCACTCAGGGTGCCCTGTAGCTCCCTGGGGACATCCTGGCATGGACAGGGCATGGGAGGCTCCATCCAGGTGCCAGAGATAGGATTGTTGCTGCTGCCTTTGCTCTTTTCTGAAGGAGTTTCAACCCGAATCCCAAGGGAACTGTCAGGGCTGGGTTGGCTCCTTCCTGCAGCCATGAGGAGAAGCTGTGTCTGCAGACATGGTGCTATTTTAGAGCAGGACCTGCTACATATGCCTGACTGCTTCGGGAAGGAGACTCTGGGGCAGATGAAATTCCTTCTGTGCACTTGTCCTTTTCCTCTGACCTTGTCTCCGTGAAAACGAGGCAGAAATCTGAATCCAAGCTGGTGGGAATCATTGGTCATGATAGAAAACCACCCCGTGGAAGGATGTGAGTCACTAGACCACCGTGTGGAGATCCCAAATGCAGAAGTGGCACTGATTTGCAGTGAGGACGAGGTGAGGGAATGACAGAGCTCAAACATCACCGGGTTTGTGGCCTCACAGGTAAAGAGATGGAAGGGCCAACTTTAGGAACGCCTGTAGGGAAGAAATCCAACAAGGAAAAGCATTTGGGGGAAGCTGGGCAGGGCAGATGCATTTGGATTTTGTCCCTGAAGTGCCTGGCAGCTCATTGGAATTCTGGGAGCGGCTGTGCCGGGCAGGCAGCCGTGTCCTGGGTGTCCCGAGCACTGTCCCAAAGGGAAGCAGCCAGCCTGGCACCAGAGCCAGCCCTGCTCCCTCCCTGTGCCCTGGGGTGTCCCTGAGCTGGCACAGCATGGCCAGCCTCGCTCAGCACACAGGCAAGTGTGTTGCCAGGAGGCTGCTGGAGGGGTTAGGAAGATCTAAAGCTACAGGAAAGCAGTCAAAGTGCCACAAGGATGAGGAAGGGTCTGGAGGGGCAGCCACATGAGGAAGGGCTGAGGACACTTGGCTTGTTCAGCTGAGGAAGAGGAGGCTGAGGGGAGACTCACTGGAGTCTGCAGCTTCCTCCCAAAGGGCAGCACCGATCTCTGCTCTCTGTGAGCAGTGACAGGACCCAGGGAACGGCTGGAGCTGTGCCAGGGCAGGATTAGGTTGGATCTCAGGGGAAAGGTCCTTCCCCCAGAGGGTGGTCGGGCACTGAACAGGCTCTCCAGGGCAGTGGGCACAGCCCCAAGGCTGCCAGAGCTCCAGGAGGGTTTGGACAATGGGACAGGGACAGGGTGGGATTGTTGGGGTGTCCTGGGCAGGGCCAGGGGTTGGACCTGATGATCTGTTCGAGCTCAGAATATTCCACAATTCTATGGTTGTATCAACAAACCTCTGCAGAGCAGCTGCCCCCCTCCTGCAAGAAACGGGTCTTGCCCACTCTTTCAGTTCTGCAAACAGTGGAAACGTGTGGCCATGGGGAAAAACTGCTTATTGACTATTATTCCCAGTCTTTGCAGGGAGAGGGGAAAGCTTTCCAGGACACAGGCCTGGAAAAACTCTCCTGAGGTTCCTTACAAACGAGCACAGAGGCTCCCAAGCTTCCCCTGCCTCGCTCCAAGCATTGCGTCTGTTTTCTTGTTCCAGGCTGTTTTGGGGATAATGAGATTAAATCAGTCTCTCCTCCCTCCCCTAACTGATGGTTCAAATCCTATTATCTCATAAAGCGTTTGGAATTCTGCCCCCCAAAATTGCGTTAAGCTGGGATGGAAATTCCTTGTGGCTTATCCTTCACCTCCATACGGCATCAAGTTTGGGATTTGTTGCTGCTTGCTCTGCAGCTCTGGTGGGATTGCCAGTGTGGGGATGGAAGCTCTGGTGCTAAATCCCAGGGAGATGGACTGATCCAGCACAGAGAGGGCAGGGAAGGGCTGAAGGGGCACAGAAATCCCTGCCAAGGATGGGATTCACCCAGCTGGGAATGAATGCTGTAAGATCAGAGCCCAGAGGGACCCAGTGCCCCATCCTGGTGCCTGTCTTGGGGGGTGTTGCTTTGCCCTTTCCCACCAGTTTCTTCCCAGCTTTTGAAACAGACAGGCTGCTTCCATTGAAAAATGGGACTTGTGGACCAGAGGAGGAGCAGAGAGGAACAACCCATGGGTGCACTTTGCTGGGGGGTTTCCTTTTACCAACCAAACCAAACTCGGGACCTGCTGGAGCAAGTCCAGAAGAGGCCCCGGGGATGCTGCAGGGCTGGAGCCCCTCTGCTCTGGAGCCAGGCTGGGAGAGCTGGGGGGGCTCCCCTGGAGAAGGGAAGGCTCCAGGGACACCTGAGAGCCCCTGGCAGAGCCTAAAGGGGCTCCAGGAGAGCTGGGGAGGGACTGGGGACAAGGCATGGAGGGACAGGATAAGGGGCAATGGCTTCTCAGTGCCAGAGAGCAGGGTTAAATGGGATATTGGGAAGAAATTCCTGGGTGGGAGGGTGGGCAGGCCCTGGCACGGGTTGGGCAGAGAAGCTGTGGCTGCTCCATCCCTGGAAGTGTCCAGGCCAGGTTGAAAGGGGCTTGGGGCAACCTGAGCTGGTGGAAGGTGTCCCCGCCCGTGGCACTAGGTGGGACTGGGTGGGATTTAAGCTCCCTCCCCACCCAAACAATCCTGGGATTCTGTGGTTGGGATTAGACTTGAGTAGGTGCCCATGCTGGGGGGTGTTGTCCCAACCATGGGACCAAGGGTGGGTGGGTGGCAGGGTTAGGGTTAGTCTGCCCTGCCCAGCACTGAGTACATGAACTGAGCAGTTCTGTAGCCTGTGAAATTTTTGGGGGGACTCTTATCAAAGTGTTACTTGAGAAAGGACTTTAGCCAGGGTAATCTGTGCTTGGAAGGGCTGTGAGAACAGATAGCAGCTCATGCTGCTCTTGGGGGCCAAATTATGTCAAAGTTTAACTTTCTGATGGGAAGTTGTTTCATGCCTTATCTCAGTCTTTGGTTTTCATTTCTGTTTTTATTTTCCCCACCACAAACACGCCCTGAGCACCTCAGATGTTGTAAAAGTGGTGGGATGAGGGATAAAGAGCTTTCCCTCCTCATTTCCCCAAGCTGCCTCTGCAGAAATCTCAGCTCCTTAATGGAGAGGAGCCCTCTGCTCTGCCCTGCCTGGATAAGAAGAAATGCCTTGGGTCCTGTAGTCTGTCACCTGTTCTGCAATCCCTTTGCTGGTCCCAGTGTCCATCCCCACTTCCAATGGTGGCACTGGGAGCTCAGCTGAGAGCTCCTGTTCGTATTCTGTCCATCAGAGAACAGTCTCCCATTTTGGAGACCCCACCAAGGGGGCCCATCACTCCTGCAGCCTTTGGGTGCTGAGCCAAGGAGGTCCCTGGACTCTCCAGAGTTGCTCAGCAGGAGCAGCCCAAGCTGTCCTTGGTGGGACAGTCCATTGCTGTGGGTGTTTGGGGACACAGGACTGTCACTTGGACAAGTGCCACCAGGCCTGTGCTGTGTCCCTCAGGGTGCAGCGTTGGCTGCAAAGGAGCCTGCGTGTCCTTGGGTGTCTTCCCACCTTCCAAAAAGCACTGCATGGGGCTGCTCCATGTGCAGGGGAGGCAGGTGTGGGATGGGCCCAGGAGCTGCCTCTGTAGGTCTTTGGCTACTGGAGCTTGAGTTTTGGGTTGTTCACACTGTTTTTGGGGAGACTCCACCCTTGACCCAAGTGTTGTTGCAGTGCCAAGACTCGGGTGGTTGTGGTACTCACAGAAAGCTCAGTGTTCCTGGCACTGCCATGACAGGACAAGGAGTAATGGATACAAACTGAAAGAGGAAAAATTGAGGTTGGATATTAGGAAAAAATTCTTTACTGTGAGGGTGGTGACACACTGGAACAGGCTGTGGATGCCCCAGCTCTGGAAGCTTTCAAGGCCAGGTTGGATAAGTAGAATAGTGGGAGTTGTCCCTGTCCGTGGTGAAGGGATGATCTTTAAGGTCCTTTCCAATGCCTTAACATTCTATAATGCCAGATCTCTGGCTTTTCCCAGGTGTTTCTGGAGCCCTAACTGTGTGTTTTGTTTCCCTCTGTGGTTCCCAGTACAGCGCCGTGGACAGCAACCCCCTGTCCCTGTACGTCATGCATCCCTTCTGGAATGCCATCGTCAAGGTGAGCCTCATCCTGCCCCGTGGGGACAGCAGAGTCATCTCTGTGACACCCTCAGCTGCTTCCTTTGTGGGGCCACTAATCCCCAGGGGCTGCCTGCAGCCTGCCCTGAGTCCCTGCATCCCAGCACAGGGCTTCCTGCTGCTGGGGGTGCTCCGGGTGCTCCCGACAGTGTTGTACCTGCGGCTGGAGCAGCGCGTGCTCCTTCATCTGGGTTTTAACGAGTTCCTCTGTTCTTGTGCTGCTTTCCCATAGATCTTCCCTACCTGGCTGGCCCCAAACTTGATAACCTTCTCTGGCTTCCTGCTGCTTGTCTTCAACTTCTTCCTCATGGCGTACTTCGACCCGGACTTTTATGCCTCTGGTAAGTCTGTGTGTTCCTGGGCGGGTGTGGATCTGCCACCTGCTCTGCTGGGCATTCTGGTGCGTCTTGGTGAGGCCTCTGGGTCTGGGCCTTCCCAAGTGACTGGGACAGGGGCGGGGGTTGAACTGGGGTGCGTCCTGGCAAGGACTTGTCTGGATACCCCACCTTCCCTCCGGCTGCCAGGGGGATGTGCACCTGGCAGAACGTGGGAGAGGGAGGAGCAAACAGCTGGAACCTTGGGAAGGGCTTGGCTCTTCCTACAGAACAGAGAACAAGCCCGTGCCCCTGTTTTAAAATCACAGGGTACTGTGGGAAACACTGCTTCCCTGGAATCAGCAGATAGAGCCTTGTTCTTCACTCCCAGCTCACTGCCCTCTTGCAAAACACCCCACCACAGCCAATTAAGAAAGCCAAATATTTTCTCAATTTCACTGTTCACAGCTTAAAACTTTCTAACAGTGCCTATGTTCATCTGTGTGTGATTCCAAAGGTTCAGCTGTGTCCCTTTCCTTGTGGAGCTGTCCCAGGGAAAGGACTAATGCAGTGTGATAACTCTCATTACCTTCCTCTCCATGGTTTTTCTCTCCCTTTGCTGCTGCCAGCTTTGGTTTAGGTTGCTCAGGAGAGTTCATATAGTTCTTCTAAACTGGGCTCATCATCAAAACACAGTTAAGTGGGAAAAATCCTGGTTTCTTGGGGTTGCCTTTGTTGGTAGATGGGCAAGTCCAGGCTGTTCAAAGCTTGGGTGGCATCAGGGACTGTTTGCCAAAGTTTGGGCTGTGTTTTGATCCATGAGCCATGGGAAGAAAAGCTGACAGTAGGTCAAGCTGAGAATCCCCAGGACATCAGGCATCCAGACTCATGGAATTATAGGATTATTTGGGTTGGAAGGGACCTTCAAGATCCATCCTGTTCCACCCCCTGTCATGGGCAGGGATCCCTTGCGCTATCCCAGGTTGCTCCAAGTCCTGTCCAGCCTGACCTTGGACACTCCCAGGGATGGGGCAGCCACAGCTTCTCTGCCCAACCTGTGCCAGGGCCTGCCCACCCTCACAGGGAGGAATTCCTTCCCAATATCCCATATGACCCTGCCCTGGCAGTGGGAAGCCATTCCCTGTGTCCTGTCCCTCCATGCCTTGTCCCAAGTCCCTCTCCAGCTCTCCTGAAGCCCCTTTAGGCACTGGAAGGGGCCCCAAGGTCTCCCCAGAGCCTTCTCTTCTCCAGGCTGAACATCCTCACCTCTCCCAGACTCTGAAAAATTGTCTTTGCAAGGGTGGAGAAGTTCATGCTTTGGGACCCTTTCACATACATGTTTTGCATGTCCCTCTTGGAAAGAGAACTTTTCCTTGTGCTGATGGAGCTTCCAGAACCCTGTGCCTTCCTTCTCCTTGGATAGCTTTGTAGATGTGACCTTCCCTTTGCTGCTGGAAAAGGCATATCCTGCTGCTGTGAGGAAACAGGAGGTGGCATTTCATAGAATTCTTGTTCCCCCAGGAGACCTCCCTGTGCCCTCCTGCTCCAAGAAGCTGTGCCTTTCCTGCTGTTTTCCAACACTCCTTTGGTTCCCTGGTTGCAGCCAACTGTGCTGGCTCCCTGCCAGGGCTCTGCTGGAGGAGGTGGAGGTGCCATTAAGGAGCAGCTCCATTTCCATTGGCATGATGGGACTGGAGACTGGGCGGGGAATTCTGACATGTCCCTGCCAAGGCAGGGAATTGCCACATCTCAGAGGCTCCACTCGATGCTCTGTGAGCAAGGGATTGAGGAGAGCCATCTGCACACAATTCCATGGCATTGCAGTGGGGCTACAGTTGCTGGCCCCAGTTCTTAGATCCCATGGTTTTGGAGATCTGGGAACAGAGGAGAAATAAATCCTGGAAGGAAAGGTCCTCAGTGACCTGGTTTAATGAGCTATTGTGGAACAGCTCTGCCATCACATCCTGAAAAGGTCACATGCCAGCTCTGCTATTTGAGTCGTGCAGGTGCTTTGCCTTGGTCCTTGAGGCTCTGCCCCTTGGGCCAAAATAAACCCACCTGAAGCAAATCCTGAGCAGTCCTGACTTGGCTCTGTCTGATCCCTGCAGCTCCTGATCACCAGCACGTTCCGAACGGAGTGTGGATCGTTGTGGGGCTCCTCAACTTCATGGCCTACACGTTAGGTAAGAGTTTTCCTGGTGGATTGTGGCCATCTGGTCGTGCTGTGGCTCTGTCATCCAATCTCCAAGCCCCCTGGGAATTGCTGGATTCTGTGCTTCTGTCAGGCACTGATTCAGCTGCTGCTGCATCTGCTGGAGCAGCTTCTGGGAGCTGCTGTGCAAAGTGGAGGGAAGGAAGTTGTCCAAGAGCAGCTGATGGGAAAGGAGGATACTGGAACTGACTTTGAGATAAATTGTGAAATTCTGTCTTCAGTCTGATTTAAATAATCACAGAATCACAGGATGATTTGGATTGGGAGGGACCTTAAAACCCATCCAGTTCCCACCCCCTGCCATGGGCAAGGACACCTTCCACTAGCCCAGGTTGCTCCAAGCCTCGTCCAACCTGGCCTTGGACATTTCCAGGGATGGGGCAGCCACAGCTTCTCTGGGACACCTCTGCCAGGGCCTCCCCACCCTCCCAGCCAAATATTCCTTCCCAATATCCCATTTGACTCTGCCCTCTGGCAGTGGAACGCCATTCCCTGTGTCCTGTCCCTCCATCCCTTGTCCATGGTCTCTTTCCAGCTTTCTTGGAACCCCTTTAGGGGCTGCTTTAACTAATATAAAGGAAATACAAGGCAATAAATATGATCTTGTCAGACTGTCAATTTTGCAGGCTCCCATGGAGCAGGGTTTGGGAATCCCCCTCGCTGCTGGAGGATGGAGGTTGTGAAAGCTGCCATTCCCTGGCTGCAGACTGGCCCATTGCTTTGTGTGGGGGTGTCCAGGAAAACTGCCCATTCCTTCTCCTTCTCCTCCCAGATGGAGTTGACGGGAAGCAGGCCCGCCGGACCAACTCCAGCACGCCCCTGGGAGAGCTCTTTGACCACGGCCTGGACAGCTGGGCTTGCGTGTACTTTGTGGTGACCGTCTACTCCACCTTCGGCCGCGGCTCCACCGGTGTCAGCGTCTTCGTTCTCTACCTCCTCCTATGGGTGGTCTTGTTTTCCTTCATCCTCTCCCACTGGGAGAAGTATAACACAGGGATTCTGTTCCTGCCCTGGGGATATGACATCAGCCAGGTGGTAAGTACCCCCCACAGCCCCCAGCTGGGGTGTGCGAGGGAGGCACGCGGCTCTGCCCATATCCAGAGCCTTGTAAATCATGGAATCACAGGCCACGGAGATGGACTGTCCATGGAAAACGAGGTTGGAAGGGTGGGCATTGCCTTGTCTTTCCTCTCCCTGGTTCTAAAAGCGTGTTGTGGCCACCTGAATTGTTGCTTTAGGTAGGTTCCTGCATGGTATCAGTGTGGGTACATTGAAGGCTGGAACTTTGGGATGCCTTTTGGCACTATCAGGATGTGTGCCAAAACCACAGCAGAGTTAATTGGCTTGTTAATTGCTGTGCCTGGAGCAAAGGTTTCTGGGGAGGTGCCCCCTCCATACCTGGTAGCTGGGAAATGACTGTTGAGACTGCTGGTGATGGACCCATTGGGGTGTCCATCCCTCTTTAAGGAATTCTCTGCAGGAAGCTCTTTCTGAAGAGAACTGGGATGACACAGGTCTCCTGTACTGCTGGCAGTGCCTTCCAACAGCCCAGGCTGCTCCAAGCCCCGTCCAACCTGGCCTTGGACGCTTCCAGGGATGGGTCAGCCACAGCTTCTCTGGGCAACCTGTGCCAGTGTTTTACCACCTTCATTGTGGAAAAGCTTCTTCCTTATTGTCTAATTACCTTTTATCTATTTTATTTATCTTCTGGCTCATCAGACGCTGGGTGGGAAATGCAGCAAGATGGAAGGAGAGTCTGATTAATGCAGCTGCATTACAATAGTCATATCTCCTAGTAAAGGACACCGGAGTTGGTTCCCCAACTATACTCTCCCCCCCTCTCTCCAAGAGTGTTGCTGAACCCCAGTGCTTTGAGCTCATGCCTGTTGCAGAAAGGCAGGGGTGGAGGGCTGAGCTGCCCTGCAGCGTGTTCCACCAGTTCAGGGCGACCAGTAAAGCTGAAATGTCCCCTGTGAGCTTTTGTCCTCTAATCCAGCAGCAGAGGGATAAGAGAGTCCCCGAGTGAACCCTCCAGGGTCACTGGAACTTATGGTGTAAAACCTGTTGCTGTGCTTTGGGCGTCTTGTGAGTTCCAGCTGTGCAAGGGCATCCTGGCTTCTGGTCCTCTCCTCAGGCAATCACTGAGGTTGGAACCANCCATGTGTCTCTTGTCTGAGGGGCCCAGAACTGCCCCAGCCCTGGAGGTGCCTCAGCAGGGCCAGCACAGGGACGGGCACTGCTCTGGTCCTGCTCAGCAGCTCACAGTTATTACACCTCATAACATGGGATGTTTGTGGATTTGTTTTGTTTTTCTCCTTCCTCTGGCTGGGAGGACTGAACGCAACCTGTGCCAGCTGCCTGTCCCTGGAGCTGCCTGGCACACACGTCGTGCTGGAGCCAAGGTGGTGCCAGCCCAGGTGCTCCCAGCCTTGCCCATCACATTCCTCACACCTGCTTGTCCTGTGCTTTCTTTCAGACCATTTCAATTGTCTACATAGTGACAGCCTTTGTGGGAGTTGAGGCCTGGTATGCACCTTTCCTGTTTAATTTCTTATATAGAGACCTATTCACTGCAATGATTATTGGTAAGAAACTCCATGTTGAAGCCTGTCTTTTAAACTCCACCTTTCTAACGAAAGCAATGTTCATGCCATGCTAATGCTGCTCTGTTTGCTGCCCTGGGAGCTGCTGCTTCAGGCTGTTGTTGAAGTGGCTCATGGAGGGTGTTCTCACAACCTGCCCTTTCCCAGGATTGCAAAACACTGTTGTCTCCTGCAGAGTTATTTTGGAAAACTTAACTCCCATCTGCCTGGGCTGACTTCACACACCAGGGAGCTCAGTTTGCAGTGAGAGCCGTGGGGGTGTTCAGGGGATAAAAGCAGTGTGATAAAAGCAGAGTTTTTAGAGGATAAAGCCTCACGTGCAGATGGGTGCTGGGACCTGGCACCCAGTGGAGCCCCCGTGGCCTTGAGCTGTTTTTGGGGAGATGAGCACACTTGTTTTGCTGCTGCAAGGCTCCCTCGCCCCAGAGCACAAACACTGCGTGGGAGGGAGGTTGCAGCCATGGAGGTGGGTGGAAGCTCTGGTGTTTGGGGATCTTGTCCTCCATCCACCCACCTAAACACTGAATAATAATAATAATTCCTCCATCCACCCACCTAAACACTGAATAATAATAATAATTGAAACACAAGTCCAGCTCTTCTTTCCTGTGGTCTGTCAAAAGAAGCCACTGAAAAGAGTAGAGCTGAACTGATGTCGTTTAATGTTGTTTAATGCCATTTGCCTTGTTCACAAGTTCCTGTTCACTTTGTTTTCTGTGTTCTTGGTAATTACTTAATTTCAAGTTAATCAGTGTGTAAAATCTAATGCTTGCACTTTCATCAGGTGGCTGTTCTGAGCTTTCCTTTGACAGCCATGTAACTTAACATGTGAATAATAGATGTTCTTTTCCAGTGTGAAAATCAGAGCTCAGTGCCCACACAGGCTGGATTTTGGGTAGGAGTTGGGTCATTAAAGAAGGAATATTTCCAGCTCTGTTAAAATACACCCCGTGCTGGATAAGCAGGACAGGAGTTGTGCTGGGCTATCATGGATATAGTGGTTGATGATTCTGATTGGGGTCTGGATTTTTCAGTCCTTTAGGTGGTTTGTATCATTTGTCAAGTTAAATGACAACTTTCTGGCAGTGTGGGCACTGGAAGTGTTTGCACACAGCAGGAGAAATTGCAGATTGCCTTTATTATGAAGGCTGAAAATTGTGCTCAGCCATGTCACTCGTGGAGTTTGCACTCGCCTCATGTCTCATTAGAACTATATTATAATTAAGCTTTGTCCCTGTTCAAAGCACAGTACCAGGCTCATTAATGGAGCTGTTTCAAATGAAAACGTCTTCAATTTATAGCAGACCTTAACTTTTAATTACAGCTCTTGGACCAGAGTTCGGAGCACCTACTTCTGAATGTGCCAAGCTATTCTTGGGGCACCCTCAGAGCTATTTTTGTTGCAAGGACCTTAAACCAGAGCCCAGCCAGCTGCATGTCCAGGGGTGCTCGTGTGGGTCCCCTCTGTCAGGGGCACTAACGTGGCTCTTTTCTCTTCCAGCCTGTGCTCTCACTGTGACGCTGCCCATGAGCCTGTACAACTTCTACAAGTGAGTTTTTAGAATCCCAGGATGGTTTGGGTGGGAAGGGACTTTACATGAATTCAGTTCCACCCCCTGCCACGTGAGGGACACCTCCCACTATCCCAGATTGCTCCAAGTCCCTTCCAACCTGGCCCTGGACACTCAAGGGATGGGGCAGCCACAGCTTCTCTGCCCAACCTGTGCCAGGGCCTGCCCACCCTCCCAGCCAAGAATCCCTTCCCAGTATCCCATCTATCCCTGCCCTCTGGCAATGGGAAGCCATTCCCTGTGTCCTGTCCCTCCATCCCTTGTCCCAAGTCCCTTTCCAGCTCTCCTGGAAGCCCCTCAGGTATTTACTGGAGGCAGGATCAGGGATCTCTCAGTGATGCCATGTATTTTCATTTCTTTCCTTGTGTTCCAGGGCCTATAAAAACAACACCTTGAAGCACCACTCTGTGTACGAAATCCTGCTGCCCCTCGTGTCCCCGGTGCTGCTGTTCCTGCTCTGCACCACATGGGTCTTCATGTCCCCCACTGACATCCTGGAGGTCCAGCCCAGGCTCTTCTATTTCATGGTTGGAACAGCCTTTGCTAACATCTCTGTAAGCAGCTTTTGCTTTATCCTTGACAAACTAGAGAATTAGTTGAGTGTTTTCAAAGGCCCGTGCCCCCTCTGTGCTGTGAACAGCAAAGTGCTGAAAGGAAAGGAGTTCCTGCTTCCTTTTGGGGGGTAAATATAAAATGGTAGGGGCTAATTTTTAGTCAAAATCTAATCCAGCTGCGTATTCACAGAATTACAGAATCATTAAGGTTGGAAAAGGCTTTTAAGATCATCAAGTCCAACCATTCCCAGCACTGCCAAGGCCACCACTGACCATGTCCCCAAGAGCCACAACCACACAGCTTTTAAATCCTTCAGGGATGGGAACTCCACCAGTGCCCTGGGCAGCTGTGCCAGGGCTGGACAGCCCTTTCCAGGAAGGAATTGTTCCCAGTATCCCCCCTGCCCCTGCCCTGGCCCAGCCTGAGCCCGTTCCCTCCCCTCCTGTCCCTGTTCCCTGGGAGCAGAGCCCGACCCCCCCTCGGCCCCCCCCTCCTGGCAGGGACTTGCAGAGCCACAAGGTCCCCCCTGAGCCTCCTTTTCTCCAGGCTGAGCCCCCCCAGCTCCCTCAGCCGCTCCTGCTGCTCCAGCCCCTTCCCCAGCTCCCTTCCCTGCCCTGCTCTCTCTTGTCTGAGGGGCCCAGAACTGCCCCAGCTCTGGAGGTGCCTCGGCAGGGCCAGCACAGGGACGGGCACTGCCCTGGCCCTGCTGCCCTGGGGACAGACAGCCCAGGGCTCACAGAGCCCAGCCTGTGCTCAGGCTCTGCCTCCTGTCCCCCCAGTGCCAGCTGATCGTGTGCCAGATGAGCAGCACCCGGTGCCAGCCCCTCAACTGGATGCTGCTCCCCATCGCTGCCGCGCTGCTCCTCGTGCTGTCGGGGGTCGCGCCCGACAGCGAAACGCTGCTCCTCTTCCTGCTGACGGCATTCCTCACCCTGGCACACATCCACTACGGGGTGGTCGTGGTAGGTGACCCCGGCACCCGGGCTGGGCTCTGACCGGGCTGGCACTTCGGTGCTGCTGCCGGATGGGGCGGGGAATGCTCTACTTGAAACTGGGAGCATGGGTGGGAATGGCTCTGTGGCGCTGCCTGGGACTCTGGAATCTGGGCTGAATTCCTGGGGGGAGGCTTGGCAGGGTTGCTGGGGTTTGAAACCAGCTGCACACAGTGTGCTGTTGTACCTCTGGGGCTGTGTCATCTGAGCTGGAAACAAATCAGGGAATCCCAGGATGGTTTGCACTGGGAGGGACCCTAAAGCTCATCTCATCCCACCCCTTCTTCCATGGGCAGGGACACCTTCCACTATCCCAGGTGGCTTCAAGCCCTGTCCAGCCTGGCCTTGGACACTTCCAGGGATGGGGCAGCCACAGCTTCTCTGCCCAACCTTTGCCAGCGCCTGCCCACCATCCCAGCCAGGAATTCCTTCCCAGTATCCCATCTATCCCTGCCCTCTGGCAGTGGGAAGCCATTCCCCTTGTCCTGTCCCTCCATCCCTTTTCCCAAGTTTCTCTCCAGCTCTCCTGGAGCCCCTTCAGGCACTGGAAGGGGCTCTCAGGTCTCCCAGTGAGGTCTCCAAGGTGTTGGGAGAGCCAGGGTGGAGGAGGGATGTCCCTGCCAGGGAAAGTGGGAACACTGGAGCTGCAAGGCCACCTTCCCTGCTATGAGGGCTGTGTGGAGATCCAGGGACTGACTGGCTCCTCTTGCTCTGCCTGGCTCCCTGAGTTTTGATTAAGAGAGAAAACAAACTTGGAGAAGACTTGAGTCACATCAGGAATGCCCCAGGAAGCTGCTGAGGAAGGAGGACAAGGAACCATATGTCCCCTGCCAAGCTGAGGACACCCTTCTTGGGAAGCTCCTTCTCCTGGGAACCCCAGCTCTAACGTGGAGCCTGCAGAGTCAAGTTCCAGCTGTAATTACAGCTAAGGAGTAATAGCCAGGTTGTCTGGTCTGTCCAATTAGTGTAATGAGGCTTCTATGCAAGAAGGATTTGAGTTACTAAGAAGCTTAAATAAATTTGGTCTTGGAATCACAGTAGAGATGGGACTGACTGGGTGGTGAAATCCTCCTGCCCATGTTTGCCCATCCCCTCCCTGGAGCTTCCCAGTGCTCTTCTCCCCTGAAGCTGTTCCCCTCCTTCCCTCTTTGCAACTTTCCAGAGGCCCATCTGTCTCTTCTTCTAGGATAAGAGTCACTTTGAGTTGAAGAGCCCTTAAAGGCTTTGTAACTGGGGCATAATCCCAAAATACTCTGAATTTGAGAGGAATGATTAGGAATAAACCCTCTGTGCCCAGCTCAGCCTCCTTCTGCAAGAAGCAAAGTATCTGGCCCCCAGTTTGAATGGATTCAGGGATTCTTTATACAGGTATCTGAGATGATCAAATTCATTTAAGCAAAATAGTAAAAGTAATGCTGGGAGGAGTGGAGAGAGAGCAGGGTAAAATCTGAGGGTAAAATCCTTCAGGCCAGGGCTCAGGGCAGCCTTCCTGACTCCTGCCTCTGAGGAGGGCTGGAACAGGAGTGAGACTGATGCCAGGTAGACCATGCTGTTATTTGGGAAGATGTGGGAAGGGAGCAAGGCCACTCCCTGTGGAGCCAGTGGCTGGCCAGCCCCAGGATCAGGGACAGGGCTGGGCAGGACACAGATTGTGGGGAGCGTGCAGGGTGGGCACGGGGAGGGTGCAGGAGGGCAGCAGGGGCTTTGTATGGGGAGCAGGTTGGGCACCCTGCCCTCTTCCCTCCTGGTCCCTCCCAGCCTGGCTAACCCAGTGCTGTGTGTCCTTGTCCCCAGGTGAGCCAGCTGAGCAGGCACTTCAACATCCGGCCCTTCTCCCTAAAGAAGCCCACTCCGGACTGACTAGGGCTGGAGGAGGAGAGAGTCGGCCTGCGCTCTGCAGAAGGACTGTAAATACCTGCTGCACATACCTGTAAATACTTCAGCCATCACCACAGATCCAAACTATCCCCTGGACAGACACCAGGGCCAGGACACGCTGCGCTGCACCGGGGCAGGGCTGGCACGGGGCAGCCCCCGCTGCCCTTCCAGCACTGCAGGCTTCGGGTGTCGGGTGGAGCTGGAGCAGGAGGAGCCTTCCAGGTCACTGTTACTGTATCTTAGACCAGCTGAATGTTCCCAGTGAAACTTCCAACTCCAGCTCTTGCTCAGGTAAAGCTGGTTGGGGATGCAAACGCTTTATCTGAGCAAAGCTCCTGGGCCTGTCACCAAAACCAACACATGGCTGATTTGTCCAAGGTCGGGGGAACATCCTGGTGGTCGGGGAACTTCTGGCTGTCCCTAATCCTGCTGGACAGCCCTTGTCCTGGGCTGGTACTTTGGGAGCAGATGGTGACAGTTTCTCCCACATTCTGTCCTGCCTTCCTGCATTTGGCAAATATTGCACCTTTTTGTTTTTTAAGGGGTGGGGGGGGAACCCAAGACACACACAAAACTTACAGTTAAATCCTAATTGAAGGGGGCTTAAAAAAAATCAGGGCTCAATTTTCTGTAAGAGTGGGAATAATGTGGCTTTTTCCTGCCCTGCTCAAGCTGTGGGTACCTGGGACCACATCTCAGCCTGTTCCTGCTTGTCTGTGTGTGTTCCCGGTCCGTGTGTGGGGTCTGGGCTCCCAATGGCCACAGAAAGTGGCTCAGACCACAGAGCTGGGCTCCCCCCTCTTCCCACCAGCAGGGCTTTGCTGGTGTGGGTCGGCTCTGTGGGTGCTCGGCTGCCAGAGCCGCCTCCTGTGCAGCCAGGCACAGCCTGGCCCTTCCCACCAGCGCCTGGAGGAGCACCCGAAGCCTTGTGTTGGTTGTGTGTGCACCTTCAGAGCACTCACAGGGAGTGTGTGTGGTGGGAACCCTCCCAAATCCCACTGTGTCTTTGTCCCAGCGGCCGTGTGTCTCATCCAGGGATCTCTTTGTTTACTGTCCACTTGTCCAAGACATGCGTGCATTGATTTGATTTTTTTAATTTGTTTTATAATTGAGTTTGAGTGGGGTGGTGAAGTCTGAATGCTGATTTTTCTTTCCTGTTGGCTTGATTTAATGAAGACTTGTGCTTGAATGAAGAGTGTAGCTTAAAGCCAGGCTCTGGAAAGGCTGCATCCGGAAGCGAACAAGCACAGCAGATTGTGCAGGTGTAACTGCCGTGGGAACAAAGTCCTTCAGACACAGATTATTGTGCAACATGGGGCATAACAGCTTGGTCAGAGCGTTTTCCTTCTGCAGGTGGAGCCTCCTGCTGCTTTAGGAAACCAACGTGTAAGTTACAACAAGAAGTAACTACTATTTAATGCTTTTTTTTGTAAATTGGAATCACTGTCATGCAGACGATGAGACTTGAAACCCTGAGGCTGAGCTCATGAGTTCTTGGGGCGCAGCTCAGGGTCACTTGGCCATCCCTTGGTCAGCCCATGGTCACGATACAGCCTGTGAGGAGCAGGTGGGGCCTTCTCCCCGGCTGAGGAATGAGCAGGTACCTCCCCCAGGGCTGCCACCCATCGGGGGAGGCTCTGGACGTCCGTGTGGTCACATGTGTCTGTACGGCTGCGACGTGGCTGGGAAAGGGGGCAGATGGTTTTCAGAGTTTATTTAATAAAGTAGCTTCCTCCCATCCATTTTACTGATGTTGTACTGAAAAAGCCCTCAGTGGACAAATGAACCAGGCTGCACTTGAACTTTTGACTCCTGCTGTTTAATGAAATGTAATTATGGAGATAAAATTGAAGTCCTGCTCGCACAGGAATTAGAGGGAACCTTAAACTGGGACACTTCCCTGGGACGTGTGGATAGCAGAGCTGGGCTGACAAAACAGAGCACTGACAAAACGTGGGGGTTGGATGATTTCCTGTCTAGTTTTGTGTTTGCAGGGCCAGGGAAGAACTGAGCTGTTCCCTCAGGCTTCCAGCTGAGCTCTGAGCTCCCAAACCTGGCACTTGCCTTGTCCTGTCTCTTCTCACAGGCATCCCTGGGCCCTGAGGACTGGGATGCTGCTGATGCTGGGAGGAGTTGCCTGAGCTTAAATCTTAGTGTGTGGGAAAAACATCTCTCTCCCAAACTGGAACTGCTTCCTCCACACAGGCTTTGTCTTTGGGGAGTCCTGGCTTTTGGTGCCTTAATTCATTGCACCTTGAAACTAGAAAAATGTCTCCTTAAATCAGTGCTGGGGTTGGGCCAGCTTGTCCCTGGTGCCACCAGAGCAGGGAGGGAGCAGAGCCCCGTATCAGTGCCATTCCTGCTGCTGAGGAGGGGGAGTTCTCCTTGGGCTGTTAGAAACCCAGTGATTTTTGCTCCTGGATTCTTAAAGGGGAATAGAAACAAAGAGAGAGACCAAAGCATGTGGTCAGGGTGGGATGTGGCAGCTGAGAAACAACCTGTTTATTCAGCACTGTGGTTTTAGGTCTGAAGAATAAATGTATTCCTGGCTAACAGTTCCTGAGGGGGCTGTTCCACAGTGGAGGTCCCTGGGTGGGCTCTGTCCTCCACAAGGAATGTGCTCCGTGGAATGGAGGGGACACATGATGGCTCCTCATCAGCTCCTTCAGCTGATCTATGTTGTCTCTTCTTCCAGGGATAGTGCTAGTTCATGTTGCTCCGAGCCTTGGACACTTCCAGGGATGGGGCAGCCACAGCTTCTCTGCCCAACTTATGCCAGCCCCTCCCCACCTTCACAGCCAGGAATTCGTCCCCAGTCTCCCATCTATCCCTGCCCTCTGGCACTGGGAAGCCATTTCCCCTTGTGCTGTCCATGCCTCCATCCCTTGTCCTAGCTCCCTCTCCGGCCCTCCTGGAGCTCCTGGATGGGACTTGGCAGCTGCCTCTGCTCATTACCATCAGTCACCTGGCCTGGGGCTTTGCTGGAGCTGGAAGCAGGGCTGGAAGCGGGAGCTCCTCAGGCTCTGGGAACATCTTTAAGGTCCTTGAATTGAGCTGGGCTGATGTCACCTCCCAGCACACCGAGCACCTGCAGCAGGTACTCAGAGCTGTTCTGATCTTGGGTCAGCTCTAGCGAGGCCCCTAAACTCTTCTCTTCCATGTCTGCTTGTGATAGACCTGGAAAATCCCTAGGGATGCAATGCTTTTGGGAAACTACCCTTGACTCTTGCTTTTCCCACCCCTACCTTGCTGTGCTGTGTCAAAGCAGTGTCTGAGGTGCCATGAAGGCTGCTCTGGGTGGAACAGGGAGAGGACAAGAGGAAATGGCCTCAGGCTGTGCCAGGGCAGGGGCAGGTGGGATATTGGGAACAATTCCTTCCTGGAAAGGGCTGTCCAGCCCTGGCACAGCTGCCCAGGGCAGGGGTGGAGTCCTCATTTTTGAGGGGATTTAAAAGCTGTGTGGACGTGGCCCTTGGGGACATGGTTAGTGGTGGCCTTGGCAGTGCTGGGGGAACAGCTGGGTTCAATGGACTTGGAGGGCTTTTCCAATCCAAAATACTCTTGGTAATGAGAGGAGCTCTTTGCTTGTGGTAAAGGTCACTGTTAATGTGTAGAAGACCTTTTGGCCCATCCAGGTGTGGTTCAGACCTGGCTTGAGATGACTCCAGGCTGCTCTCCAAGAAGTGGTCAGGGTATCCCTGCCCAGGAGTCGAGGTTCTCAGGGGAAGTGACTGCTCATCCTCCAAGATGTTGTTCATTTGGCCAGAGCTGGGGCTGTGCTTCAGGCTAGAGGCTTCAGACTCCCCACCACCCCCTTTCTCCCAGCAGGGACACTGCTCTGCCTCTGTCCCTTGGAGTGTGTCCCTTGAAGGGGACACTGATCCTGGCAAATCCCAGGGACCCCGATCGCTTTCCTGGAGTCCGGACTCTGGGGGTTCAGGTACTGCAGTGGGTGTGAATTCCAGTCTGTTCAATGCTATTACTGAAATATTTATTGTGTTTAAACCAAACAAAAAACTATTAAAGTTCAGTAAAGAATAAAATTTTCCATGCCTTTTACTGGTGTCTGTCCCTTTTTTCTGCTGAAAGTGGCGTGGAAGTAGGTGGAGCAGGGAATGGGCTGGAGGGCAGCAGGCAGAAATGGATTCATAGAATGACAGGGTCGTTTGGGTGGGAAGGGACCTTAAAGCCCATCTCATTCCACTATCCCAGGTTGCTCCAAGCCCTGTCCAACCTGGCCTTGGACACTCCCAGGGATGGGGCAGCCACAGCTTCTCTGCCCAAACTGCCAGGGCCTGCTCACCCTCCCAGGGAAGGATTCCTTCCCAATATCCCATCTAACCTGCCCTCTGGCACTGAGAAGCCATTGCCCCTTGTCTTGTCCCTCCATCCCTTGTCCTCAGTGCCTCCCCAGCTCTCTTGGAGCCCCTTTAAGCACTGGAAGGGGCTCTCAGGTGTCCCTGGAGCCTTCCCTTCTCCAGGGGAGCCCCCCCAGCTCTCCCATCCTGGCTCCAGCGCAGAGGGGCTCCAGCCCTCGGAGCAGCCACAGTGGGGCTGGGGAACCCCCGAGCAGTGCCCCGGGGTGGCAGCAGGAACGGAGCAGAACCCAAGAGCCCTGCAGTCTCTTCCCGTGCCCTGGGCCGTGAGCTTTGCCCCTGGGATAAAGCCAAGGTGTATTTAAGCGATCCCTCGTCCTTTCTCAGCCGCTCCACAGCTTCCCCTAAGCGGATTGCTGCGGTAGGTGTAATGGAATTAAGGGATTGTTCGTGACAATAGGTTTGGAACGCACCGGGTGCCGGCACCGCGCGGTCGGCTCCCAACTTCCTAGGGCTGCTCCCACCTTCCTGGGCTGCTCTCACCCTCCCGAGGCTGCTCCCAACTTCCCGGGTCGCTCCCACCGTCCTAGGGCTGCTCCCACCGTCCTGGAGCTGCTCCCAACTTTCTGGGGCTGTTCCCACCTTCCCGGGGCTGCTCTCA
>VXBX01000114.1:893158-979291 GCA_013400415.1 Scytalopus superciliaris | reverse complement strand
GTCAGGCAGTTGGACTAGATGTTTGTTGTAAGTCCATTCCAACTGAAAAATGCCATGCTATTCTATTATAAAATCTTAGGGATAGAGCTTGTACAATGTGCTTGGGGAGCTGGTCCTACAACTACACAATAATGAGACAGTCATGGGACCAAAGGACAGCAAAGAGGAGGTAGCCTGACTCTGAAGATTTCCAATTCTGACAAAGTGTTAGGAAGGAGTAAACACAGCAGGCAGAAGAGTTATTCAATACCAGCATGGTTAGGATATATTACTGGGAAAGGGATGAAGGAGTTTTCAATTCACTGCTTTGCTTCCTGACCAAATACCGTTCCTTCTTGTGTAATGAATAATGGCAGTGCTTTCCAAAAAAAAAAAAAAAATGAAGGCTGTTCAGCTTGTCATGATCATGGTGTGTCTGAGCATCCATGATAAGCACCAAGCTACCTATTAGCAGAAAGAGCGGGACTGAGATCCTAACTTGTCTTGCCTAAATTATTCTGCTGGGGACAGATAGGAACATTTTAAGCATCTAATATCAAGTCCTGCCTGTATTCAATGGGACTGCACTGTCATGGGTCACACTAAAAAAAAGAAGTTTTGATGTTTTCGAGTTCTTTCCCAAACCTCCTTAGAGGTCAGTTACCATTCACATCCTTTAATGAATCAGGGGCAGACGAGTTCAACTGTACAAGCTGCTTCTTAAGACTGCTATTTTTAATGCAATTTGAATTTAGATGCAGGTGCTTTCCACATGGTTGTAAACACAGAAAAACTCCACTGAAATATCTTCTTGAGAAGAAAATCTCTGCTCTGTGCAGGTAGACTTTTTCTGTTGTCTTCAATAATAGTTTAGGCTCCAGGTTTTCAACTTGCATCAATCAGTATCATCAATCACTTTATTTCTCCATTTACCTCATTATTGTTCAGACAGTTTTATTTATCTATTTCCTGCCTCCACTTAATATTATTTGTAATGTCTTTTGAAAATTAGTTTTTGAAAAACACAAAAACAGGAGTAAAAACAGGACCTCCTGTTGCCCTTCCAAGTAATCAAAATCTGAATATAAATAGTTGTACGATAACAGGCTGAGAAAAGTATATTTTCAATAATTTTATTTCCATGTATAAACTGCACATCCAAATCACATTTTGTGAATAAGTAAACAATTTAATTTCGTTGTAGTTTGTTGTTTTATTTTGTTTTGGTTATTTTGGTGGGGGTGTAAGGGGGGTGGTTTTCTATTTTCTTTTTAGGTAGGAAATAATCAAGAAGAAATGGGGAATAATCAAATGCACCCAGCATCAGCAAACTTTTCTCATTACACTCTGCAATAGCAAGATGGGGAAAATAGCAGATTATTATGTCTGATGAGTATAATTACACTTTTTCGAAAAAAGGGGAAAATCTAGGTTTATAACTACACCTGTTTGGTTTTTTAATAGATACCTTTAAATTCTGCTGAACATGCAGCAGCAGAAAAATTATTCCTTCTCGCTGTTTGATGGCCTCCAGTAATGCTTAAGAAAAATTGTTTTCCATTCCACTGAACTGTAAAATAAACAAAACAAACCCTTCACTAAATGCTCTAAAGGCCAAGGGGTCTCAGTGAATGAACTTCAAATGGCTGCTTTGCTCATCATAGGAAAAATCCATTATGTGATTGTGTTTAGAAATAGTCTAGCATATTTTTGGTGCTATAGCATTTTAAAATAATAAGGTTTGGAAATAAATAATAAACCAATGAAGAGGCAGAAAGGAAGTTGCTCCCTAAATCTAAATACAAATATATTTCAATGTCATTTTCTATATGCAGAGAAATGCATAGAACTGAATCAGTTCTATCATTTATAGTGAACGTTATGTTTTCCTGTACTTTTCAGCTTACTTTCATTCCTTTCATGAAAGAGAATCTCATGACCTTTTCAGTATTAGCCTCAAGACATAGCTGAGCTATTCTTTTCATATAGAAACCCAAGACCTCAGCTGGCTAGCATGAAAGCTAACTTTGCCGACAAATCTCTAAGAAAACATGTGATAATGTTCATCTGTATTTTTGGGATATTTTTTTCTTTTTATTGAAACTATCAATGCCCCTAAATTTAACAGATTCCTGTAGGTTTTTAGGTTTAACCAGGACCCTGTGAGACCAAGCATTAATTAGCATCCTGTCCTGAGTGTTAAAGGCTAATAAAAGATAGAATATACAGCAGAATCATAAGACTTCTGGTTACAGACTCTCCTTTACTGCTTCTGTTAGAAAATGTACTTCTTGCGTTTTAGGATTCCTAACCTTTTATTCGTCACTGGAAAATAAAATCTCTGTAGTATCTGTTCTGTTGTAAGCTCCATTAGGACATGATTTCTAGCCTCTCAGTTGGATTTCCAAGAGTTTTGCTGTGAAGTTTACTTTTTACAAGGGATTTTTTTATAACAAACAACCAGGAAAGAGATTTTCCTTAGAAGAGAAAACTTCCCTGGTTTTGTCAAGCAGATTTTTTCTACTGGTATGTTCAAAGTCCTCAGGATTATCTATTAACAACATTAGTAGGTAACAAAATATGGAAGGCACGCTTGAAAATTCAGGGACAAACTTCACATAAGACTCCTCAAAATGGGTGTTGGAACAGTATCCAAGACATCTGCAGGGGTTCTTTAAAACCTGTCCTTGTACCCTCCAACATTCCTCTGATTCTCACTGGAGCTTCTGCCACATTGCTAGAACAGTTACAGCTCCACGGAAAGCCTCTTTGCAGGTCTCCAGCTGTATCTGCCACCTGTGCATTCTTAGTAAGAGCAGAAGCCACACGGGTTTGCAGCTCTGATAGGACAGGGCACTCAGCTGTTTGGCTTTTATATGTCCTTTACCGGTTATTGTCCATTGTCTTCAAGGAAAACCAGCAGGTCAGAAAGGATTTGATCCACAAGATACACACTGGAGCATGCTGTGGGAGAGGAATGGAGAACTGTGCAGCTTTCCCTTGAACTTTGGAAATAGTGGATATGACACATGTTTCTACGAACATTACCTGATCACAGACCATACAAGAAACCTGTATTAATGGCATTGGACCTTCCAGCCATCACACCCTGCCCATTACAGCCTGTTTGTCTAATATTAGATACTCTGAATAGGTCCTTCAGAAAATTACCTGAAAACCTCTTGGTAAGAAGTGTCAGACTACCTGTACAATTGGATTGGGTAGCCCTGCAGGGCAATAGGTTCTAGATCCCAGAAGGTTCAGAAAATACAAGGGGCCATGCATTCATTGTAGATCAGAAAGTGCTAGCCAAGAAGCTGGGGAGCAAGCAGTGCTTAACTGGATAAAGGATGACACAACATCACTGCTCAAGCCATTAGCAAATCATTTCATCTAGCATAAGACTCAGAACTGTGTGGCACAGCAGTGATCAGATGTGGAGGACAACTCAAAGTGCAAAGGAAATGCAATGCTGAACAGTTATCAAAGTATGACTTAGTCGTAGGAGCCCATTTCACAGAGTCTGGTATTACTGGTGAAGCAGAACAGAATTTCTTTATTGTCTATTCCTACCTGACTTATACTTGGCAACTGCTGAACTCCTATTATTAGGATAAGACTGTGACTGCTTCCAGCCCTATGCCAGTGATTGCATTTGGACATATTTATGCCTTATGTGTTTTTCTAAAGTCTTTTAAGACTCTAATTGCTTGTGTTAGCTCCCAGCACGAACTGGTCATTAGAAGGAGCAGCTGAAGTAACTGCCATCAAATGAAACACCAATGACATCAAAACCATAAACACACACACTACTCTTCCAGTTTTGCCTCTAGCAGTAGCAAACATCTGTTGAACTTGCAATACAATCTTCCCGACATACAAGTAAATAAAGCCACACCTAATAATGCTGCTCTTCTGTATCACATGAAATTCTGCTCTCTACCAGTAGATATTACATTTTTCTAACATTCAAAATAAACTTACACTAATTCCAGAAAGCTCTGTTTTTTAAGGGAAAAAAGAAAAGAAACAAACAAACAAAAAAAAACTTGCTTTCCTTTTCTGGCATGGAAGTAGTTCTAGTAATAAATTAAAGTGATATGTACAATATTTAGAATTGCTACCAACTCTGAAAACTCTGATAATTCCCACAGAAATAACATGTCTGTCATATATTTCTCTTGGGTTATGGTGCCATTTGCCAGCTAGGGGAGATCTTTAAAAAGAAAAGAGCTATTCAAGACTATTCTTTCAGTACTCCCACAGAAGTCAAGGCCTGAGCAGCTTCTTAAATGTTGACAGAAGGCAGTATAGGACCAGTTAACAGTTCAGCACATTTTTACTTCACTTTTGACCTACAAGCTTATTGTGGAACCCAGAGTAAGATTTATACCCACTCAATACCAAATAAGTGATAGGAATATTAGAAATAAGACTTTGCCAACACTTCCACAAGTGACTTCATGTCTAAACCAAGCACATTGAGACAACATTAAACATCCTGATGGACTACAGACTTATGATTAAAATTAAAGATACAAGTCTTATATGGTCTACAGCTATATCAGGGTATTAATCTGCAGCAGGGTATAGGTACTAAATTTCAGCTATCCATACCATTTAGACTTGAGAAATGGTTAGAAACACTTTTGATTTTGCCCAAAGTAAGTTTCCTGTGTCTACACCATTTCAGATTGTGAGAGAAACTGTCAGTAGAGTAGCAGTATCCAGCTTTGAGATTTGAGCACTACATATTTTACAAGTATGGAAAATGTCTTAACAGCCTAAATGATAGAACCTGTGTACATGTAAATCCTGCAAACAGAACAGGTACTTAAGGGTAGTTGTGTGAGGTGACAAGAGGTGACAGTTTACCAGGTATTTAGAGCTGCTTTTCTTTGATACAAGTGCAACATTAAAATTTTATACAGAGTTGTCCTGCAACCAGCTCAGGATTCCTATTATCTCAAACCTTCCAGTTCCACAGCTTTTAAGACCCTGGAAATCCATAATTTTCCCACCCTAAGCATCCCTGTCTTTATTAACACATCTAGAGATATTTCTTCCAATTCTTTTGTTTGTCTTGTTTCAACTTTCTTCTCTCATGAATCTCAAACATCCTCATTCCTCCTAGTCCAGTACCACCATCCCGGCTCTATTCCCAGCTCAGTCTTCAATTTGATCCATTCCACTTTCTACATGTTCACTTTGACAACCACTTCATAGTGATGTCAAGCACAGGTTAATCTGTACAGCTGAACCTGCTGAAAATTCAGTCTTTAGGTTCCACCTAGACAGAAACCTATATGGCATGGAAGAGATGACATGGCTGAAAAAGACAATCTTAGTGGTATTTGAAAATTTCTGTAGCAGTCTGATCTTTGATCCACAATTGCCTGAGTTGGGCATTTAATTTAAAGAATGAAGTTTTGGTTTGTTTTGTTCTGCTTTTCTTCTGCCACTAAAGGAAAAGAGAGTGAAAAAACTATTTTGAAAGTTACATGCTTTCTGCTGAGAGTTCATATTGCAGTCTGTGAGTTCTATTAGGATTAGACATTAAGGGCTTGAATTTTACTGTTCCCTGCACTGGCACCTCATTTTGTTGCATTATTAGGAAAATCTAAAAATCTTTGCAACATACATATGATTTTTCACACATTCATCTAAATAATGCAGAATGAAAAAATGTCTATAAAAGTAATCAGAAGATCAGTTTGCAGTCACCTTTGTGACTTGAGTAAAAGTATTTAGAGCATTTGGAGAAATATTTCTGCATTAAGTAAATAAGGTTTGCTTGCTCTCTACAAGAAAAAAAGGCTTTACAATAGGCTTCACAGTTTGGTTAAGAGCATAGTAATAGACATTATCTTATCAAAACGTAAAAAAAATAGTTTTATTATTTGACCTGTTCTGTTGAAAAAAAGAAAAAGAAATCAGGTTAAATCAGAATCAGGTTAAATCAGAATCAGGTCTCTGTGCAGAAAGCTGTAAAAAAAAGAGGTTCTAATACATAATCGGTAGTTTTTGTTGGGTGGATTGCATCCCTGGTCAGTTTTGCGTTTATGGCTCAGTACTAGTGAAACATTTTATTTTCACATCTTAAAAGATCATTTCAGGGCTGAACAAACACAGCAGAATCAGCAGCAGCTGGAATACAACCACTACTGTTCACCCTGTGGAAAGTTTATGAAAGCACTGACATGGTTCTGAAATATTAAAAGGACTTCTGAAACTCAGAGAGAAAACAGCAATGTAAAATCAAGGGTCTGGTCTGGCTGAGTGGATAAAGTGCCATCTTTTGATACTGGGGACCTAAATCTTTCAAGTCAATATGTGGTACAGAATGGCCTTTATGGTCATTGACTAGTAGCTGTGAATTCATATCAACAAAAGTAACATAATTCAGACCAGAAGAGAGGAAGAAATCAAAGTGTAACAATGCTCAGGTTAAAAAAAGGCACAGGCACTCGCTTGGAAATAGCCTTGAACAGTAACACCTGACCCAAAACTCTTGCTCCTGGGAGAGAGTTCAGATCACAATTTGCATTCGAATGTTTCAGCTCGACTCAGCTCTATACATCTAACACATTTTACACTTTACACGGTTCCATATTTTATATGACTTCAACACCATGGCACCAGAATACCTCAAATTTTAATGCATGTATTTTTTTAACCCTGCAGAATACAGAATACTTGGACAGAGACATTACTTACATTTACACAGACATCTTAACTTGCAGCCAGAATATCTAGAGTGTTTAAACATGCTGGCACCAAAGCAGGAAAATCATTAGTCCGTAAAGTTTGAATTTCAGCACCGTAGCTCTGGCAGTCCTTGGGAAGCAGGCCAGCACTCCAGATCCACCTCAGGGCATGCCAGCTCCTCTCATGTATGCGTTCCAGGCTCAGCCTTAAGAGAAGGCAACTTCATGCTTCACGCAAAATTCAGGCTGAGGTAAAAACGACAAAGCAGAATCACTCTGTCTCCCTCAAGCCCTCACCTCCCTCAGGCACATCTTTAAACATCTCTCCAAATTTTCAGTGCAAGAACTCGTACGATACTTGAGCAAGATTCCTGTGTTTCATGCCTGATACCTTCAGGTACCTTTACAATTTCCAAGGATAAAATAATGCTTGTTGCTTCAACAGTTCCACAGTTATCCTCATGTGAAGTGGGAGAAGGGAAGTGCTATTTAAAATTATTTTCAGCCTTCCCACCTGCTACAGCCTAACAGGTGGCTACCAGGCAAAAAAAAACCCTATCAGAACTGGATTTTTCCCTGCTTCTGAATTGATATAATGCTATATAAGATGCAAGGCTTGGATGTGAATCTGATATAAGTGATCCCACACTAAGTTTATATCTTAAAGACACACCCCAGAACACACCTCTATTGTCCTATACACTAAGGATTTTTTCCATCCAGAAGTGAGGGATCCTTAAATCCTACAAATAGTAAGCCACTTTCCTTCTTACTGTAGATTAAATGAGTAATTTTTTAACTTAGTTTTCTGTCATGAAATTCCCTTTGAATGTCACAGAACACCTTCTGTGGACTGGGTTCAATTCTATGACATAGGAAATATCACAGTGGGTAAAATTAAGTTTCATCAGACCCAGCAAACTACCTCTCTTACTGTTGAAATTACTGTTTGTCATTAAAAGGAGAAGCATAAGAAATATCCCTCCTGTATATGAATTTTAAAAAATGTTAATATTGTATAGGATGGTCTTTTCCTCTACCTAATTTTCTTTCCAAACCTCTTAAAAATCTACTTTTTACTTTGGGCACTACAAAAACCTCTGACAATGAGTTCCAGATCAGAATTGTGCTGTGTGAGAAGCTTCCTTACCTTTACCTTAAACTAGCAGCATAATTTCATCAATTGGCCTCAGTTCTTCAAACACTATAGTAGAAAATATGGTGATTCATGTACTTTGTGCTTTTTATTATTTGATATACTCTAAAATTTGGTCTCTCGGTTGTTTTTTATCCCTGAAGACCCGTTATCCTAGCCTAATTGCTCTTCATACAAAAACTTCTTCATGTATCACCTTTGCTGCCTTTGTTTCAACAATTTTGCTGTTGGGAAAAGGAGGGACAGAACTTCTTACAGTATTCAGGACAGAAGCTGATCCTGGTTTTATACAGAGGAAAAGTTATGTCAACTATTCTGTTCTTGAATCTCTCTTTGTTGTTCCTAGTATCTTCAGCTTTCCCTGAGCACCACTTAGCACTGAAATAACCACGATTATTCTAAATGTCTTTTCAAGATGTCTATACCTCATTTATGAACCCATGGCAGAGTAAAAATTATTAGGATTATGCTTTCTTGTATCTATTCCTTTACACTTATCAGCACTGAATTTTGCCTCCTGTTTTATGTCCAACCACTCAAAATCACAAGTTCAGTTTACCCTTTTGTTGTCAGTGTTAGCTTCAGTCACCTTGTAGAATTCTGTAGTGTCAGCAGACTCAGTCACCTCATTAAGCACTTGCTTCTCCAAATAATTTGTAATTGTGATGAACAGTACAGATCTTACCAAGGTTCCCTCTTAATCTATACTGACAATCTCTTTGCATTGTGAAAACTGTAAAACTATTCCTCTACACTGTACTCCCTATCTTTTCAGTCATCATTCTGCTTTTCTCCATAAATTCAGTTCATCTTGGATGCAGTTGACAAGAACTTCACACAGGATTCCAGGTCCATTTCTCTCAGTTACAAAGGTGTTGAATGTAGCTGGGTTTATTTCATAAGAGAGGAGATGAAGCCACTTCTCTGACCTCTCAGAATCCAGTAGCGGAGCACCAAACTCTGTCTAGTCCTGACCATTATGCTGCCTTCTTTTTGTACCAGTGCTTTGAACTTAGTCAGGACATACTCATACTGAATTTAAACATGCATCACCACTAATTCCCAGAAAGAGAGAGGAGAAATGCAGACTTCAAAATGGCCACCACTCACAACCACCAGTCACCAATCTACCACTGGACTGTCCATTCCCAAGTTGCTCCATAGGCTTCCAGTATCTCAGAAAACCCTTGGATCTCCACTGCATTTCTTAAATGTCTATCTAATTTCTATTTAAACTACTTTTCTTTTTTTAGTCTGAGTTACATACAGAGCACCAATACACAGCAGCTTAATTTATAATTTTTTAGCTTTGTGAGTCTAAACTTCCACCCTTATTACTGTTTCTCCTTGCATTTTCTACCAGGAAATACTCAGTTTAACATGCCAGGTAGATTGTCCTGCAAATTTGCTTGAGCACATCCAAAATCAGAAAGAAAGACTTGCACATAACAAACCCCTGATGTTTAGAAAATCCGCACTTTCCTTCATCATATAATTTTAATTTCTAATCAAAAGGAGTATCTTACCTTCTTGAATCAAAGTATATCTATGCCTACTCCTGGTCTTCTTTATGACTACACCATTTCAGCAATTCACATTTTCACTAAGCATGTTGAGGGTATAAAGAGAGACTAAAACTTAGTGGTGTGACAACACTGTGGTGGTGTATTAACTTACTCAGCTCTCATGCTGACTCTGCAGTGATAAAAATGAGATGAAACAGTGGCTAAAAAATACATACAGATATAATAACCAATCTGTTTCTTTCCTACTCATCTCTGTTCTCATGATGCTGAAAATCTCACTGGTTCAGCCTGGGGAAACAAATCTTTCTATAATCCTACAAGAGTTTACAATCTACCATAGAAATCAAAGTAATATGGTAATCAGCACATAAGCACAATAACACATGTGGCTTTAAATGAAGTCTCTTGTTCTCTCATGGGGAGGGAGAGACTTATTTGTTCAATCTACCATTATAAAATTATCTATTTTTAGGAAGAAAAAAACAAGAGAGAGCATAATTTAAATTCTTATCTTTTGCCTTTTTTTTTTTTTGTTAAACTTATTGATTAATAACTTAGAATTGTGTCTTAGCTATTCTCCTCTCCCTATAAAAATGTAATCTGACTTAATTATGTATCATCAGAGCAATAATAGTAAAAGAAATCCACTACAGGGATGAGTAGAGTATATAGTGCTTTATGAAAAGTCCAAAAGACATTATTTTAATTTATACAAAGTGGATTTTAGCACTTGAAACCCTTTTATTCATAAAACTGTTTCCAAGGATTTCACAGGTCTCCTACCAGTAAAGGGGAGTTGCACAGCAGATGAATACAAAGGGTGGTGGCAGCCTTGGTTAAAGGCTGACAGGTTGATTGTGAGGATTTTATGCACTCATTCATGAAGTTAAGATTGTTAAGGAATATTTTATGCACCAGAAACAGAAGAGATGATGGAAAACTTCTATTAACCCAAGGCAAATCTGTTTAGTTGACCTCTATCCATGTCACGTCAACAAATCCATGCTGCACAATTAATTAAAAACAAAATTAGCAACAGCTTTTGCTGTTGTTTCTTCAGCCAAGTGGAGAAATGAGTAGTGACCATTTCAAATGAGATCACACCAAGATAGCATTTAAAGTTATCTCCTAAATCCAAATTCCTGTACAATTTTCATCAAAGTTGCAGTAGATTGGATACATACACAGTGACTCGGAGGTATAAAGTCACAAACAGTACAGCCAAGGGCAATAAAAAGTGCATCAACTTGGACAGAGGATAGAGTTTTTATTTTGTTAAGGTACAGTAGCACATATCACCCAGCAGACATTCTGTTGCTAAATGATAATAGTTGCAGTGGATACAAATAAATATTGTGTGACTGAGAGAGAGAAGCAACTACAAAACTAAATACAGCAGCTTTCCTCCTCTACATGCACACCCTTTCTTCTGTGAAAACTCCAGGTCACAGATGCCTAGGGAGTTTACTGTATTTCCTGATGGAGAAGAGGCTCACACAGAGGTAACAAAGATGGCCATACTGTGGAAAACCAGAAGTTTAATAATCAAACAATAATCGGGCTCATTAGCTGTAATAGCTTCTGTCCTCAGAGACCTGACACAAAACAGCCTTGTTTTCCAGCACAGAACATCTACCTATTCTGTGATGCAATTCCTAAACTACAGAAGGTTAATACTTCAAATATTAGTTCAGGAAAACATGTTTTGTACATTACATATGGTTCATAATTGCTTAGACTTCCCTAGAACTACCATGATATTTTTCTAAGAGAATTCACACAGGGGTAATTTAAAAACAGAAGTTGCTGGAAAACAGTATTCAAAGTTCTTTCTCCCTGGCTAGACCTTTTATCCTGTGAGTTTATGCCAGACATCAGTTGCTCAGTGGACTGCAGTTATTGCAAAAGGGTCTGAATTTTGTACAACAATCTAAGTTACTTTAAGGAAGTTCAAATGGGCCAAGCTAAAAAGTGAAGCTCAGCTTTCAGAAATGAACAATGATTTGGAGGCATCAATTAAAAAGCCCTTCAAATGCCTAGTGTTTAAGAAGGAAAAATGATCAGAAACTGCTGAAGGCCAAACCAGCAACCCAGTGAATGAGCAACTGTGACCCAGCCTCTGTAATCACACTGGGGCAGATGGTTAGTGCCAGCCCTCTTTACTTAAGGGATTTTTGAAGAACTTTAAGTTGTGCCACTTAACACTTGCCAGTCATGGCTTGCTCTCCTTCTTCTCATTTCAGAGAAAAGACAAATTATTACCAGTCTTTTGTCATGGTTAAATAATGAATGTACCGGGCTCCCTATTCATGTCACAGTCTCAGTAATAGCCTTTGTATTATTCCTTCTTCTAGCAATATATGCAACACAGAAGCGTTTTTTTAATATAGATTAAAAAACTGGTTTCATCTAAGCTGAAATCCCTTTGCATATAGTCTCTCCCAATCAATAATCCTTCTGGAGGTTTAGAAGCAGACTTCAGTTCAGATTGCAGTTTTACAGAAAAACTCGTGGAGGTTTTCATTATATTGAAGGTAGTTCAAACTACAATGAAAACTTTCTTTCTTTTATGACAAAATCGATTCACTGCAAAAGATATGTAACATGTATGTGAAGTCTGTTTATGTGACATTTCCGTGGTGTTATCAGGCTTCCACACATTCAGAAAAAAAGGAGGAAATTGTGAAGAATAAGACACTTAAAGTTTTGGGTGGGTGGTTTTCTTTCTTCTTCTTTTTCTTCTTCTTCTTGTTTTTTTTGTTTTTTTTTTTTTTTTTTAGATTCACAAAAAGTGTCTTCATAAATAGTCAAAGAGCAGAATGACTGTAACTAACTATGCTAATTGCATTGCTGGTTTCACTGCATATCACAAGGGAACAAAGCAAAGATAAAAGTGGCATAAAACAATGGGACCAGGAAAGGAGAAAAAAAAATACTATGACAGGCTGAAAGAACGGCTGTAGCAGAAGGAAATAATTCACTGAAAAGTTGATGCTGCAAAGAAACAGAAATGTGTGGGCTGAATTGATGGGTGTCCTTTCTCCATTTAGCAATGCAGAGTTCAGCTGAAGTAAATTGAGTGCAGACTGCAATGTCAGAGCCATGGAAAAAAAAAAGGTCTCAAATGCACAGTTGGCTTCTGTGTGTCCACAATCCCCTTTTTTTCCTTCACTTTCAGCTTTGATTCCCCCTTTATTATTTGATTGGTTTGGTGCTTTAATTGACATGAATGTGAAAGCAAGGGTAATAAGGAGATAATTTTGTCTGAAATGTTTATAAAATACAAGATTTCTGGAAATAATTGGTATTTTCTGCTAGGATTTAGTCCTTTCTCTTTAACCCTACCATACTAGGATGGCTGTCAGTAGAGTGCTAGATAAGGAGGATCTCAGGCACCTAATTTAGATACCAAAGCTTAAGCAACAAGAACTTTCTTTGTAAACCTCCAAAGGGACCTGTTTTTCTCTAGATTGCTAAAATGAAAGACTGTGGGAAATCACATGGACAAGTCTAGCAGTAGGAGTGTTGGCTGTGTGTTAACTGGTATTCTGGCATGTTTTATGGGAAAATCAGTGTGCAGAATGAACAGTCATTTCACATTTTCTAAAACATGCAGCAAACTGTATAAACTTTGTATTTGGCTACAGGATTTCTTTTTTCAAGAAAAGTCATTCAACTGAAGGAATAACCATGAAAAAAGAAAGATTTTAGCAGCACAGTTCTCGATTGCTACATCAGACAGTATAGAGATATAATTTATTAGAAATCAATGCACATAGCATTTGCAGCATCTGCAGCATCTGCCTAGGGCTTTAGGAATTTCAGGGCACAATAAACACAGGCCACCAAAAGCTCCTAAGGCTAAATGTATGGATCAGATGTTCCCAAACTCTCTGCCAATAAGATCACTACTGTTAAAAAAGTTTTAAGGAATTAATGTGGTTGCTCAGATTCTCACAAGGAAACAAAGGCTCATTACTAGTTGATGGGAGATTAATGTTGTGGAAAAAAGAGAGACCTCATGGAATTATTTATTAGCTTGCATGAGACATCTCTGAGATGGAATGAGAATACAAAAGGGGTTAAAGACTGCTGCAAAGTCTCCTACTGAGATAACTTGTTATACAAAAGGGTAAGTGCTAAAAAGCTTTCAAGCACTGCCTCACCTGACAGGGTTGGGAAAGTAGGTATTATCTGAAAGGCAGACCATACTTTTCAGAAGTAAGAAAGATGATTCTTTTTTGGCTTGCAAATGTCTACCTATCAGACAGGAGGGGATTTAAATGGGAGTGTTCATCTGTCTGCTGCTGAGACAGACTTACTGGGAACAATTTTAACAGAGAGCAAAAAATTTCTGTGAAAAGGACAGATAAAGCAGCATGAGTTCACCTTTTTTTCCATTACAGAAGGTCTCATACCCTTGTCTCTTCCCTTTCCTGAAAAATAAATATTAAAGAAATTCTGAAAATAATTTTTCATCATCATCACAAGGAGCTGCTATATTCATGATAGTTTTAAAGCCAGTATACTTATCAAACTTGCCTTATTAAACCCATGGGATTAGAGCCTTTAGGTCATTAACTTTAATTTCAGACCAGCAGCTCACACGAACAGCTAGGAACAAGTCTTTGGGCTTAGATTACTCTGTTTGGAGCTTTGTAATACACAAGAAAAAGCCCTCTGGGACAAAAAGAAGTGTTTATGGAGTCAAACACTATACATTGGCTTCTCCAGTGTCCTGCTTCCATGCCAAGCTATGGAAATTTGCTACTTTCCTAAGGGCTTGGGTTACTCCAGGAAGTATTAATTAAAACATAGGAAATTTCAAAAGGTAGGGGAGGAGTCTGAGCACATGGAACAAGTCTGAAAGTGATGGGTGCACAATCTGCCCTGGATGGTGTCAGAACTGTATTTTCTCTACTAAGCTAATAATATTTTAGGTGTTACATGACAGAATGGTTGAGGTTGTCAAGAACTGGACACAGTACTCTTGCTGTTGCCCCACCAGTGCTAAGGAGCAATGAGGGATCACCTCTCTTTACCTTTTGCTGTGAGGGTGCTTTGCTAGGTCATGATCATCTTGCTGTCCATCAGGACGTCAAGGTTTTGCTCAGCCAGTTGCTTTCCAGCCATGCAGCCCCCAGCATGTACTGGTGCAGGGCTTTGTTTGCCCCATGTTTGTAAGATTTCTCTCTCCCCATTTCTTCAGCCTGTCAAGGTCTCCCTGAAGGTGACACAACCATCTGGTGTATCACCCAGTCCCCTCAGTTTTGATCATCTGCAAACTGGCTGAGGGCACATTCCATCTGCCTGCATTTTCCAAGTAAGGTGCTGTGGGATGAACTCCATTCTACGTGTGCATGTGTTTATAGCATCCACCTTAAGGTGACTGAACGTAATGCAGATATATAGTTTGTTATAGTGTAAATTAATACAATAATAAAAGTAGCTATGTTCAGTAAGTCTCCCTTCTCAGAAAATAATGAAAGCCACCATCAGAGCAGAGAAATGACAAGCAAATATCAAGAAAAGGAGAAAAAAAGAAAAAAATCACCTTGAAAGAAAAGGATTTTTCCTACGGAAAAGAAAACAGGTCTTGTCAACAAGAAACTGAGGAAATCAAAACCATTAATGAAAAGTATGATGCTAAAATTGATTTGCTAAATCTCACAAACCTTGTGTAGACACATTTCTTCAAAGTTGAAGTGGTTAAATTTGACTTAGCTTAATTCATTTATAGTATGTATTAAATTAAACAAAATTAAGGTCTTCTTTATTTCTAACAAGGCAGTCAACACAGGAATTTAATGCAGCTCAAGTGTGAACTTTAACATTTAATTTGGATTGACTTTCCTAAATGTACCAATGCAGAAGAGTCCTATTAGCTTTCACAGTGGCAAAAATTAAAAACAGAAAACAGGCAATGGATGCAAGCCAGATAATGGTAAAAAGTAATTAAATGAAGACAAAGAATCTTTCCAGAAAGAATTATGAGAAGCCACAGATTCTGGCCAAGAGGTGATCAACACTGTTTACCAGCATACAGAGAAAGAGCCAGGAACAGATGAAGAGTAATCATAAAACAGATCAAATACTGTCAGTTAGAGACTGGTATTGCAGAAGATCTGAAGCACATGAAAATATACAGAATTACTGTTTTTAAATGCCCAGATGGAACTGGCAAAAAGGCAGAGGAAAAATAAAAATACCAAAAAACCCAACGTGGCTAGACTACCACAAATAATCAAAGAAAGGGAAGAAATTTTAAAGACCAGAAGATTCTCTTAGCTTTAAAAAAAACATTCCAGGCATTTAGCAAGGCAGAAGTGCCAAAATTGGAAAATGGAAAACCAATTATCTTGTAGAAGGACCACAATGTGGTAATAATGACTCGAAGGGCTTTCACTTTTATTTCAGGGCACAATAAAAAGACACTGGGTCTCCTTTTGAACCTGTTCAGGTAATACAGATATATGGCACTTCTAAGGGAAATAATGATTGATCCATACAGTGTTTGTTACCTATTTCCAGCAAGCAATAGAGTGTCGTGATTTAAAAAGATTCCAAAATAAAGGATATTCTTAACCAAACTAACCATACAGTACCATAGGTATACACATCGCCTTCTAGACCAATTGTCTGTACCTGTTCAGAAAGACTCTTCATAAAAAATTAAAGCTTCACCTGTTCTCCAGATGGGTCACAGTTACTGAAAAGTGAAGCTACAGCTCCACTGATGAGCTTTGCTATCATCTCCTGCTGCCCCTTTTTGCAAACACCACTGGGAAGGATGGACTAACCAGCTGACAACACTGAGTGGCCTCTTTTTGTGACACTCATCATTCTTCTGTATCCTAAAGACTTCTGAAAATACTTTTTTCAACCTTAGACAAACTACCTTTGTCTTACTCTCCAGAGTGAAATAATTTTTTGAAAAGAGTAACCATCTGATCCTTTTTTACCTCACAAATTTACAAAGCTATACCAAACCTGAATCAAGCAGAACTAAATCAAGTAGATAAACAGGTTTCCATAAAGCACCTGCTTCCTCCTCCTTACCTTACATGCTCAGGTCTAAAGCAAGAGAAGAACCAAGGCAAGTTCAGCCTGGAGATTCTGTGGTAGCACTGAAAGCTATAAATCTCAGATTTTAGTGAAATGACAGTGGATCCCACATTGGTAAATTGAACAGTGCAAAAGATCAAATATGAAGAAAATTAACTTAAATGAATTCTTAGTGTTTGGGTTAGTATTACTCCAGAAGACTGTAGCACAGACACAATTTGAGAAAAGCTTAATTTGCCCTCTCTGTCCAAGACAATTTTGCCCATGTTCCCAGTTTAGCTGAGAGCTTGGTTTGCCATTTATGAGGCATAGGCTATATGTAAGTATATTTTCTATACATGCCACTAGAGTGCCAGAAGAAATAGAGTTTGTAACCCTAATTTATGCCAATACCTGCTCTAAGAGCCCTCATCTGTTACCTTGCTAAAATTTCACGCTTCAAAGTAGGGACAAAATCTAAGCATATGCAATGTAGCCTTGCCTAAATTAATTTACAGCAAAAAGACTTATTTATTTCCTGACCTTGGTATAGTCTGATTGGCTTTTGTGACAGCTGTAAAGGGAAAGCTGCTAAGAGAGACAATCACATCTGACAAAGAACATGCTAATGAAATCAGGCTTTCTAAAGGGAAGTGATTTTGACAGATTAGAAATTATAGCTTTGTATGGATACTACCCAAGTTGTCAGCCCCTCTTCCCACAGTAGCAGCAGGCTCTGTTCAATTTGAGGAACACTCTGTCTGCTCATCATGTTATATAAAACCAACCTCTAGCCATATCTGGGTGATTTCCTTCAGTGAAAAACTCAGAAACAGAAGGTAAAAATTCCCCATTTGGCATCTTAATCTTATATTAATGATGCAACCTGTACTGTACCATCTGAAAAACATGAATCAACACTGAGCCCACCTTTCCACAAATAGAACTCTCTACCCTATAATGTGATGATCTTTCTCCTTCTAATTGCATCTTACAGATTTTTAAAAGGCACTTTAGTCCTTAAGTGTAAAATTTGCATTCAAACTACTGTACAAAGAAACACTAACAATGATTTTGAAGCAATTCCTGCTAAAAAAGAGCTCAGACTTCTGATCACACACCATTGGAGAAGATGGAAGTGTACATGGAGCATTTTTCTTATCTCATTAGCAACCATTAGAAACCCTCAGGGGGAACATAATGACCAGTGGAAAAAGGGCAGAGCAGACTTCAGTGAACAAAACAGATGTTTAGTGCATATAGATATTATCCAACACCAGCATCAAACTAGTGAGTTTAGCCATTTAGGGCATCTCCTAGGAAACCATCAGATAACATTAAAAGATATTGACTAACATAAAAAGAGCTGCAGGGGAAACGGTGTATATTTGATAGAAATGGGATGTGCTGCTAAATGTAACAGTTCTAATTTCTTCTGAGGAAAAAAAAAAAGGATCTATTTTTCTAGATGCATATTGTGATTTTGGTTAAAGGGCTTAAAATTTGCTGGACATTACTGTGTCTTGACATCGCGGTCTTTAACTAAGCAATGTATAAAATGCAGTGCAAAAGCAAATTGCAAAGTGAGAGAATACAAAAAATATATCTCAAATATGTTCCAACTTGTATAGCACATAACATTGCTTTGTTTTTCTTGTTATTATTTTCTTTTCCCTGCCAGCTCTTTCTGGCTGAAATTTTCCACATAGACTGAGAGCTATAAAACTGGCAAAGGTATTGGGCACTTCATTTCCTTTATGGTCCTTTGAGGAAAACTTCTTCTGCACATTATTTTGAAAAAAAACACTTTAATTGACCAGGAGCAACTGGCAGTGTAGTGTGTTCATCACACCATGTGAAGTGTTCTTATTCATAACTGCAGGGTTTCACCTCTGTGTTTTGTCCAGAAAGAGATGGCAGTAGATTCGCTGACATTTTCTTTCCTCTATCTGATTTTGTGTCTGATCAACAATGTTTATTGCCTGGTGGTTTCTTTTTAGAGTGCTAAGAACACCTTTTCCACTGCGATTACTGTTTTGCCCTCTCTGCAAGTCAGCGAGTAGAAAGGTTAGCTCTGAATTTTGCTAATGAGAACTTTGCTGATCTGTTCAAGTTGGCTGATACGGCTTTTGGGCATGACCAATCAGAGCATAAAGTGTCAGGAGATTTGCTGTCTCTCTAAAGCCCTGGCAAATGTCTTCCTGCACTCTACCAGAGCATTAATTCTCAGCCCATCTCTATATGTCTGTGGCAAGGGATAGTGGCACATAGTCACCTCTAGATAAATCACAAACTATCCATGCATGTTGTGTTCCTTCTTCAGTTTGGTACATTTGCTTAATGTGTTCAGGTCAAGTTGTATCATCAGTTTACCTGATTTCATAAAATAAGGAGGAAGGCCAGAGTATGAAGAACGAAAACACTTCATGAACACTGATGTTTTATTTTTTTTCTGAATTGAGAGTAATCTAATATACACAGAGTTGTCTGCAGTACAGCTGCATTGGATCAATAATGGCAGTTTTAAAGGCAACCAACTCAGCCCGTGCATGTCATGGTGTTAAGCTTGATAGAGACTTGGGAAGAATTGAGGAGCAAAAATGGATCCACTGCTGAAAAATTTTACCCTAATTCTATAACACGTATGGCTGCCCCAGCTTTCCTAATGCCCCATATAATACTCCTGTATATATCCTGGGAAGCTCTGCACATTAGTGCACAGAGTATCAGCACAGCACCAATACATTTCTTAGGTGTCCCTATTTTGGGATGTGATTGTCATCTGGTTAACTCAAGGATCAGAGATTTATGAAAGGACAAAGATCTGTTGCCTTCTAATTTGACCCAAGAGACTCTGTTATATAACAGACAAGCTATCAAAAAGCCTCTGTGAAACATAAACCTTGCTGAACTTCTTTTGATGTTTGTATTTTATTTTCCAGATGGAGCACTGCCAAATAACAGCTGCATAGACAGTTAAGCTTGATCATTCACAGAACTGCAAAGAGTTTGATTGATCAGCTTAGATGTCAGCAATTTTGTAATATGCTTTGGCACCAAAGGAGCAGAGCAGGTTGGAAATGCAAAGGGGAAAAAATATTGTGTATTCCGATTGTGTCCTTCACACAAAATTACAAGCATTTTCAACAACAAAGTAATTCACTTCGTCCAATAGACTGCCCACAAGTTCAGGGCAATAAAAATGAAGAGCATCTTTAGCTGACAATTTAAGCTCAAATCATTTTTGACTGGCAAGGTGTGGTATCATCCAGAAAAATTGATACTATAGTAGTAGCTTCAAATTATGGGGTTATAGTATGTCTGCTCAACATGCAGCTCTTATCAGTGGAGATAAGGGGAGGGATAGGAAAGAAATAGATAGCAATAAATGCTTTCTGTGAGCTCTATAGCTAATTAAGGATAAGAATTTTTATACCCATTTATATTTGAGAAGAACTCAGAATAAAAATTAAAGTGGAAGATTTTGACAGACACTGAGTACATACTGAAATTCTCCTTTCAGGCACCATTTTCCTATACAATCGTCTACATGATTTTTTTGAGAGAGATCTGGGGGGAAAATGCATCTCCCTTTCAGCAAAGGAAATTTGAAACAATGTCATTTTCTGAAAATAGTGGCTTACTGAAATTACATGTTTCTGTTAAGCCAACCCATTCCACACCCTACCCAAAAATAATTCAAGGCAGGTTGTTGTGTCAGCAGTTGTCAGTCTTTGTTAGCAAGCGTCAGGGCTGAGATAACCACTAATGTCCTTCTCTAGCTGATGAGTATAAAGGTCATTAAAAGCACAGATTAAAACTCAGTATTTTGGAAATAAAAAAGTAAAATCCCTCCCTAGGTTTTCCTTGAGCAGCAGAACTGTTAGCACACTTTGTAATGAGCTTCTCACCCCAACAGAGCTAAATAATAGACCAATAACTGTAACCTAGAAATCCACCCAATTGTAAGAGTTAATTAAATATTACATTAAATCAAGCAAAAAGAACTACATTGGAAAATCCCAAGTTGTTTAAACAGAAATGGTCCACTAATACTAGAATATACATCTAACAAGTTAGAAACATGTGAGATTAGAAATCCTTGTATCAAGATGGATGAGTTAAAAGTTAAGACCTAAGCAGTAATCAGACCATGGTTATTTCACCCAGAAACTACCTCTCATCATGCTCAAGAGGAGGTTTGTGGACTAAAATCATTGAATATACAGCCCTTTGATCCACATCACAAAACCTGGTCTTAGCAGATGACCTTTACTCACTGGGAGACTCAATAGCAACAAAAATGCACCCAACAATCCCCATTGAATCAGCAGGAACACCTGAATGATACACACAGGAATACATTTTGTATTCTATCCTGAGAAATGGCTTTTCCTCAGTTACTATTAAAATTATTGTATTGCATCTCCAAATGAGGTGTCCCTTACACCAGAAAGAAAAAAATGTGTCACAATGATCATCTCAAGGTTCAACATCAAAATTATCAGCCACTTCTATTCAACTGAGTATCTTTTAAAAAGGGACACTGATTAATTAGGTCAATGCTTTCATAATACTACGAGTGGTTTTTGCTTAGTCTTCTTTTGTGCATTTTTAAATTATGTATTTCCTATTCTGAAAGTCCACTTCTCTTCTTTAGTATTAATTTTCCCATGTCTGTGCAAGATGTGGAGGTTGACAGACTCCTCACCATAAATCCTTAATCAGGTTTAATAGTTTAATGCTGCACAGCAACAAGGCTGTATTAAAGCAATTGACCTCTCAGATCATCTGATTCCATGGAAATTAGAGCAGCATTTCTTTATTGCTTCCCCCTCCCACATATCTCACCTAAGCACAGCCACCTCAAAAGTAGGCATTGATTCTGGAGTTGGGACCCCTCTAGAGTAAACAGCAAGAAATAGGCACAATTTATTTTACAATACTTATCTCAGGATAGGGTCGATTGCCCTCTGCACTGCCTACATCTGTCCATTGACTTTACAGGAAGCTTAAAAGATTCGCTTAGAGAAGACATCTAAGTTTTAAATGGATATGGTTAATCGAGGTGAATCCTTGCTGGATATCAATATATGATTGCTACAATGCTGGCTGTCTTATCCGAAATGCCACTCCATCTTCATTGTCATAGATGGCTCTGACTGTAAAGTGCAGATCAAAAGATACAGCAGATTGGGATGGGTTCCCTTTGTAATGGGGATTTGCCTTAGAGATACTGTGATTACTGTATCTGTACAAGTGGTGTTAAAGATACACTTCTGCACTATTAACAGGAAACTTAACTCAGAGTATCTCCTAAAAAAAATTGCATCTATTCACTGTTCAACATCATCTTCACTATATTCCAGTGCTTGGCATTTTTATTGTATTAATGTTTATATTTTATCTGTTTTATTTCTTCCCATACACAAACTACCAGCCAAATGCTTCCTGGCTAATCGCACCAGAGCTTGACTATGTCTGGCTTTTAATCACAGTTTCACCATCTCTCTGAAAACATCCTTGGTCTTCTGGGTAACACAAGCCCTGTGGCAGGCTAACCCGTTCTGAGGAAAGGTCATCTAGCTGTTGAAGCAAAGCATGAAGAGAGCAAAACGTGCCACACAACTGAGAGCTGTGAAGTTGCCAGGAGGATGGGGAGCTCATACAAAGAAACTCCCTGCCTTCCACGCTACACTGAGCTTGGGTCTCAGGATTTTAAACCTTCAGATTTCCAGACACTCTCCTCACTTTGGATAGCTAACGGGAATCAATTTAGCTGTCAGCTGGAGAAAGCACTCAGTGTGTGAGACAAATGGGGATTCGGTTTGGGGCCTGGGGGTGGGAGGCGGTTGCCTGAGACAAATTCAGAAGACAACTGCATAAATAATGTCGAGGTTTTTTCCCCCTATCATATTTTCTGGGTTTCCCAAGGAAGCCATCAAGGCAGTTTGACAACATTCACAAGGCTGGGCCAGCATACAGTCTGTCAGGGTGTGAAAAAGTGGGAGACAGAGCATTTGAGAATACCTGAGGAGGACAACCTCATGTAGGGGGTCTCCATGATCTTTATGGACAAATAGAGATAGGACAAGGGGGAAAAAATTCAAACTAAAAGAGGATATATTTAGAATAGGTGTTAGGGAGAAATTCTATACTGTGAGAGTGGTGAGGCACTGGAACAGGTTGCCCAGAGTAGTTGTGGATGCCCCAACCCTGGCCGTGCTCAAGGCCTGGTTGGATAGGGCTTTCAGGAACATGGTCAAGTGGAAGGCATCCCTGCCCATTGAGGGGAGTCAGAATGAGATAATTTTTTAAGGTCCTTTTTAACTCAAACCATTCTATAGTTCTATGTTTGTATGATCTTTCTCAGAATCCCAAGATTCTGCCAAGGAAGAATCCTGCTCTGCTTTGCAGCAACCTGGGCTTCATGAACCAGCTCTGGCTGCAGTAAATCCACTCAGCTCCAGCAAGCCTTCTGCAACAGCCAAGCCCCAGCAGTACAACAGGGATAAAGAAACTGTCAGAAAGCCATTTTGATGGCCAACACTTTATCCTCTGACACAATACAGTTGTAAGTTATACAGGAATTTCACAGTGTGGAATAGTAATATGCACAAGGTAAAAACTCTAAGTCATTAGCAGTATAATTTATTATCCAAGTTGTGCCAATGCCTATCAATCAGGCTTTAAGGTTGGTTCCAGGGAGGTTTTTGATTTTCCTCATATTGCTTTGCTTTTCTTCTTCCATGGCAGCATTAGCAGGCGACAGTTACATTATATATCTACTCAGTGCTCTGGTGAGAGACCATTATGTTCACAGATCATTACTGACATCCTGACATTTGTCATCTCCTTTCATAGCAGTTAAATCTTGCTTTATCTGTAAATGTCACCACGTCATTTATTCATGAAAAGGGGTCACATTCCCAAAATAGTACACTCAGCTTTTAAAAGGGAAGTTGGTTTTATTCACTATGGTAATCCTTGGACAAACTTCACTGCTGCTAAGTACTGACATTTTTCCCCATGCAGTTGTTTACAACCCCACATACAGCTTCAGGTTTGGTTTTTTGAAACTAAAACCCTAACAGAAAGACAAATTATCTGGATGAGAAAATAAGTGCCTATTTTTTCAGCTTCCTGCATTTAATCCATTTGGATTTACCAGCACTGAATTTACTGTTGTGAAGCATAATTTTAATTTGACATTATACTGGCTGAGAACCCACTGGTTGTCTATTTTACTAAGGCTTTGGCATGTAGTTCTCAGCTGGACTGTATTACAAACTCACAGAAACATAGTTTAAATAATCCTTGATAATAATACTTTATTTTTCCATCTTCAAATGTCTTGAAAGTTTAATTAATAAAAGTTTAAGCCCACCCTGTGAGATATATGGACATTCTTGTCTAAAATGCAGAGGAAATAAATAGAAGCTGAGGCAAGCAGGATGCCTAAAGAACTCTTACTATGATCTTGCAAGAAATTCATCAAACCCATGTGCAGAGTCTGAATTTAGGAGGGTAGAGTCTTCCTCTTACATCGTTTATACACCAAGAAACATCCTTCCTGCAGCAGGATTTCCTTTATCACTATGCCCACCTTTTGTACCTGTTTATACATTAGCATTTTAGTAGAGGCCTTGAGGTGCTTGTGTTTTCTTAATACTTAGGAATTGCTCTTTGAAGTTCTTGTTCAGTTTTCCTTCACACCCATTTTAACAGCCAGGTATGTCATCTGGAGTGCCATCTTACTCAGGTTATCATTGTAGCATGAGCATTATTTCTGGAAAAAATTGGCTATGGACAAATTTTGAGGCCAGATTCTAAGATAGCATGAATTATCTTAACAGTTGGGATCCATATGTATATTTATATATGTATATACATATTTATATATGTATATGCATATAGTTATCTAGTGATCTGCCATCTTGAGGTTTTCTATAGTGATAAAAACATAGCAGCTCACTTCTCTACAGTAATTTCCAAATCATTTTATAAGCCGTATGAAGTATATGCAGCAATTACTTTTCGCACCACTCACAGCAGCTGCTTTATGAGCTCAGCAACGCTCCACTATAGCTGAAGGTAGAAAATAATAAAAACTGAGGCCTGAGTTTACCAGGGGGCTAAAAGGGCTGCATCTCCTCCATTAACATTGCCCCCTGAAGCATATAATCAACAGCTGGATCCATTTCTGAAATTGTCACATCTCTTTGAAAATAAAGAGAATAATTTAAGTAAACTGAACAGTATCACAGAAACTCAGAATGGTTCAGATTGGGAGGGACCTTGTAGATCATCTTTGCTATGAGCAAAGCCACATCAGATCTGGTTGCAGGACTTTGTCCAGTTGAGTTTTTAATATCTCTAGAGACCATCAACAACCTCTTTTCCAGGCTTTGACAGCTTCCATGATCATATCTAATCTGAATGTCCTGAGTTCCAGATTTTGAATTTTGCACTTCACCCTGTGCCATGCCTCCCTGAATGTGCTCCCAAGCCTTCTCTGAACACACTTCTCATGCTCCAGCCAGACCAACAGCGCCCTACACTGGACTTGCTCCAGTTTGTCCCTGTCATCTTTTTATTGGAATGCTCCAAAGAGCACCATGTGTGGATGCTGTGTGTGCTGCCATCTCACACGTCAGATCTAGGGGGAGGATCGTTTCTCTCACAGCAAGACATCACTGCTGAGGTGAAACCCTGGTTCTCCAGGTGCCACTGGCAAAACATGTTGCACATTTCCTCCAACAAGTAATTCAGGTTGCCATAGTTTCTGCCTCAAGTTTTCAGTGTCTCTTTTCCTGCCAAGTTTCCTGCCACTTTTTCCCCCCCCCAGCATGTCTTTACAACTTCAAGTTATGTGATTTTTGAGACCAGCTGGAACATAAATGCTCAGAGCTGAAGAACAAATAAAATGGTTGCTTTCAGAAAGTTAACAGATGAAATTTTCCTCTGTGCCAGTTGAAGTCAGGGTCATTAACATCTACTTAAACCAGCTGAGAATTTCATCAAGTATTTGATCACAGCTTCCAGTCACACCAGGTGTGGGACCAGCTTTCCTGGAGAAATCTGTAGCATTCCAATTTTGCTGAGTTCTCAATTTAGACTCTTGCTTACTTCTTAACAGTATTGACCATATTGTATTTTATAAACAATAAAAAACTCTCTCCTCTACTAAAAATTGCCTTCTGAAATTTGCCTCTATAGCACATTTTGCCAAACCAGCAAAGGAAGTCACAGGATAAACTTGGTTTTGTAACTATTATATTTGAAAGACTTCAGTATCAATGTAAGAAAAAAAATACTGTCATCGCAGATTTTGAAATTATTTATTATGCCCTAAAAAATCCTCAAAATAGCTTAACTGGATATTCTAAAACACCATCTACTTAATACTGGGCTAGGTTTCAGGGAAAACTCTTTACTTTTGGGATCTCTACTGATAATTTTTCGCAAGAAAATTAATTTATTCTATAGAAACACATACAGTTTTTTTCCCTTTGAGATGAAGGGTAAAACACTGTTTAAAGATTTCACTACAATAAGGTAAAATACTGATAATCAAAAGGAGAGGAATGACAGTTCTGAAAGGTTATTTTGCTGTAGATGTACTTTGCCATGTAAAACACATAATGGATGTAAATTTTTGTTTCATGCAAGCCAATGGAAAGTTTATCACAGGTTTGGGTGATGTCAGGAACTGACACCATTTCTCAGGCTCACAGCAGTTTTGCCATATAACAAGCAGTATTGTTGGTGTGAACTGAAAGTTCCTACAATTAGCTTCACATATTCTGAAGAAAGCTGCCTTTTTTCTCTCTTTTTGCTTTTTTCCACTGGATTTTTTTTGTAGCTTTCCTAAATATACTGAAAAGCCATACATGCAGGAAATGTTTTCGTTCAAAATATATTACTCATATCTTTTTGCATTTGTCTCTGTGTGTGCACATGTATGTACACGCATGTGTGTATACAAAATCTTTTATCAAACATTAAACAGTATTGTGGATATTAAAAGGTTTCTGTTTTCTCAACTCACCATGAAGCCTATTTTCTCCTGATAACTACAGCAAACGCTATTGACCTCTGGAGACTTGCACTGATATTGCATATCACCTGTTAAAACAATTGGAAAAGCAACTCACCACTTAAGCAAAAGCTGCATTCGCTCATGTGAGATTTTGTTCCCGAATCCTTAAAACAAATTTTGAGATCAAATGCTGACAACCCAAACACTATATTTCTTATTGCCAGATTAAGCTAGTAAAAATGATCACACACACCCAAACAGTCCCTTTTATTTTAAAAATACTTCTATTTTCTCTCAGCACCTTTAATCTCTACTCCTTTCAGAAACAGCCCTCTTTATGTACCCATGCAAATCAAGATCACTGACTTCAAACATAGATATGCTTTCCTGATGTTACTCCCAGTTTGCAGCATGTTTGTATTACTAGCTTCATCTGCCCACTGATCAATTGTCTGACCAAGTACCTCTCCAGTTTATGGTTCACCTTGTTTTTTTTAAATCAAATGCTGGCCAGTGACACTGCCACTTGTTGAACAGCAGTGTCTATCATGTACAAAAACTGAATCACAACAAGGGACACTGGAGGAGGGATAATCCACTTTTTTACTGACATCTGGCTTGTATCTATGGCTCACATTTCATGTAGAAACATCACTCACAGTGAAACTGAGTGAGTGGCAAGTGACAAATGGTGGGAAGACAACCTTTGAAATCAAGGATTGGTAGGCATTTTTATGTCCAGATTCTCAAAGATGCTTCTACATGTTACTGACATTCTGGACAACACTGATTACAGATTGGAGCACCAGAAGTGACTGCATAGAAAATGAGGATAATATGTCATAAGACATAGCTAATGATGGATGGTCTGTTGCCACATGGCAGGCATTAACAGAGGGTCTACACAGTGAGGCTAAGCATGGTCTCAGCTTAAAGTCAGGTTCCCAGAGACAGGTAAAGAAGTGCTGGTGGTAGCTGAAATCTCCAGATATCTCTGTGGACACGAAGGAGGAGAGTTAGCCCCTCCAGACATAGTTCACAGCTGGGAGAGTTATGATGCCCAGGGATATGAGAGCCAACCCACAGGGTCTGTCAGCAAGGAAGGATGAGAAGCAATGGGCAGAAACTGATGCACAGGAAGTTCCACCTGAACATGAGGAAGAACTTCTTTACTGTGTGGGTGACTAAAGTGGAACAGATTGCCAGGGAGGTTTGGAGTCTCCCTCACTGGACATATTAAAAAACTGTCTGGACACAATCCTGTGCCATGTGATCTAGGATGAGCCTGCTTGAGCAGGGAGGTTGGACCCGATGACCCAATGTGGTCCTTTCCAGTCTAACCCATTCTGTGAAGGTATCTCAGAGCTGTTCTTGGCATTTCTGTGAGACAGATGCAGAACCTGAGCACATTTCTGAGTACAGACATCTACCTCTTCCTCTGCCTAGTCAGCCATTGAAAGATTTGACCATGAATTATGGCATATAAGGATTAGACTATCCCCAGCCCCTGGCAGAGCAAATAGACATCTCCTGTGTTCCAATATCCAGATATCTGGCAAGTAGTCTGCCTGTAAGGGCTAAGTCATGTACATGAAACCAAAATGAAAGTAACCAAGACTTATACTGCACTGTCTAGGACTTACAAGTCAGTAGGAGGAAAATCCTATGATCTGCCTTCTCCACAGACTATCCAGTTTTCTGTCATTGGGAAAAATTAATGAATTCGGTGTACGCTTGCTGTCATGCCCTTACATCACTGCACAAGTTTTACTAAAACTCACTATAAATCAGCTAAATTCATGCAACAAACTGGGCTCTGGAGAGACTCTATGTGTATGAATGGCTGTTTTCTGAATTACTCAGGAGAGAAATCTCTTAAGCAGCAAGCACAGTAAATATGTGACCCTGCTGTGCATTCCCAGTGCACAGCACTTTGGGTGTCCGATGGAAGGTTTTCCAAAAAGATCTGTAACAGCTGGGACAAGCCTAATGACAAGTAGCCTTGAAGAGGTTTTCTTGAATTCTACAGAATTTAGACTGAATCATTTTTCTCGAGTGACATATTTGGGGTTTAAGTGTTGTGTTGATTTCCTAACTGTACCATAGACAAGGATCATTTTGGTCTAGTATTTCTGCCAGTGGGACCCATAGCAGCAGCACTGTTGGTCTACAAGAGTGAAATTTCTGAGGAAAAATTCTGAAATGCTTCAGAAACAGTTCAATTTTCCCCAGCAGAGATGTGTTCCAGACCAAATACAACATTCAGTGAAACTCAATTTCCTTTTCTCCTCCATGCAGAACATACAGTAGCATCAAAGGGACTCATTCCTGCTCATGGAGGAAAAACACCCAATCTGTATTTTAGGGAACCAGGTGGAGAAAACCCGGCCTTTATTTAAGTGTAACACCTGTGGCTCACTCTCTCAGCTGCAGAGAGTGAGCATATGCTGAGGACATTTGACCAGACATGTACAGAGCTAAAAGCTGTACAGTATTGTATGAGAAGTTTCTGTCTCAGCACAATATGTTCAAGAGACAATATCCCAGAATACATTTCATGTGTTAAATAGAGTTATGTAGGTAGGCTCACAAGGTAAATTTTATTTCACCTTTTGAGATGTGTTATGCTCTTTATGCTAAATTTTGAATAGAAGGAATTTGATGTGAGATGAAAGGCTTGAATAGTCCTAAGAATAGCAAAAAGGATTATTGGGTAATTTGTTTCACCATCTCTTTTACAACCCTATTTCTTAAACATCCCCCACCTGTGCTCCTACCATGCCATGAAAAGTTGGCTGACATTTTCTACAGTGCTTTACAAATGTGGAAAAATAAGAAAAGAACAGAACAGATCTGCAATTATAACCTACTGTATTTCAAGACACTTTAACACAGGTAACTGCATGCTATAACTTACTAAACAAATCTCTTTTCTGATCCTCTAAGGATTACTGAAAAACCAAATAAACCATCTGGCTATTACACATTCATTTGCCTAGAAAGTATTTTGGATGCCCTCCCATTAATATGTCATTTGAAAGAATATTTAGTTCAGTGGGAGATGAAGCGTCACCACACAGGTCATGCCTAAATCAACAGAACAGCTTGTCTCTCTCACAGCCAATCTACATATAATTGATTTTCAGCATCCATATTCAGTGATGAAAACTGTTTCTTTGAAAGATTCCAGTGCCACATTTCACAGCTCTCTGTGCACAACTTTGGACAAGGTCCGTCTTCCACTGCTACAGCATTAGTGAAAAATTATATATTGCAGCATTCCCAGATGATATTCTACCTATTGCAGCTGGGCAAAAAGTCATAAAACAAAGTTAGAAAAATGATAACTGAATTTATTAAAATGTGCTTTCAAGCTCCTCTTTTCATATGACTTACACTGACTGTCACCCACACAGCACCATATTCAGTGTTAGTGAGAGGTGTTAAGCAGGCTTGGTTTGCTCTTCTTCCTCTGCACATTCTTGGTTTTGGGAACAAAGAAATTCCCACATAAGTTGAACAGATGAGCAGACATTTAACATTATCACCAGTATGAGGTAATTTCCATAACAGCAAACTGCCATATGACTCCAGCCTAGGACACAGTACGGGAGCCAAATCACACAACATCAGCATGTAATTTGGATTCCAGTCTCATTATACATCTTAGCACGCAGCTACTTCATTGCTAACAAGGTGTCACACCACTTTGGTACAAACACCCACAAAACTGCAAAGTATCTGAAACAGACTGAGTAGAAATTTGTGGGGTTTGGATTTTTCAAGCTTGCCCACAGATAATGATGCACATACATACACAGAACCTTGAAAACAGTCCTGTTGTGAAATATATCCAAGATACTCCATCACCCTTTGGAAGAGGGGGCTCCTGGATGATGCAAGCTCTGGGAAGGAATCACTAGGGCCCTTTTCCCTCAGCATTCTGCTATAACCATGCTTGAATCTGCTCCAACTGATTTTGATTCAGTGGAAGTTCTTTCTGTTCTTTTAGCAACAATGCAGATATGTGAAAAGTGCTTTTCCTCCAAATACCAAATGTTCTTGAACAGTCTTGTTGTTGTTCAATTTGTATTCATATTATATTAATGTTAGCATAAGAAGTATATGGATGAGTCTGGGTGGGCTACACAGGAGGCAGGTAGAAATGTCAGAATTCTTGAGCCATGGGAGATGAAAATCACAGAAATGTAATCTTAGCTGCAAATTACCAAGACAGAAAGAAACTAAAAATGTTCATTTGAACTTATCCTGTTTTTCGACATCATGATAAAGCAGTGACAGTCAGTACAGATTATTTTTATTTAAATTCTTGGGAGATAATTATTATTTTACCCAAATAATCCATGAATTATTTGAAAGGAGCACTGGCAGAAGGAAGCCAGCTTTAAGCCATAAAAAGCATTGCTATCAATGAATATATAATTTGTGCTTCAAGCCCATATACACTAAAAATAAAAGTAAGACTCCAGAAACACTAAAAAAAAATTTAGTTTATGGCAAATAATGAATTGCCAAGTCAAAGACTATAGAAAATATTAGGGATATACTTTTTCTATAAATGATGCTCAAGGGGTAAGAGTAAATGGGAGAAAAAAAGAACAGCTATGAAATGTAAGATGGGTCTTCTCACGGGTGCTGTTAATGGAACAGCAAGAGGGACACTGAAATATATTGCTCACTTTAATATCCATACCTCTTGTCCTCTCTTCCTTTATTCATCAATGAGAAACAGGTTCATGTTGCAATCATTTACCTATCCACCAACCTAAATACATCAAATAAAAATAAAACAATATTCTGGAACAGGATGAATTAACTGCACTCAAGCTTGTTTTAAATAGCACTGGGTGGAGAAAAAAAAGGTAAAAAGACCACTGAAAAAGTCCTCTTTCCCTCTAAAAACACATAGCTGTGAAGCACTGGCTAAAACATATATCTTAAGGAAAGAGTTCTCTAGGGACCATTTCTAAACACATTTAATCTTGGAGGCTAAAGACACCATCTTGCTGTTTCCTGGTAATATCCATTTAATAACCTGGAAGATCCCAGCTTCACAGCCCTTCCTGCGTGGAATGATTGAGAGGAAAACAGTGGGGGAAGGTGTCATGGATTTCACCACCAGGCTTTAGAGAGGCTGAGTCACATCATGTGGAGCACATACACAAGTGCATTGTGACATCTGGGCTAATATGTCCAGACCTGAGTCCTGGGTTACATGTCCTGGACAGGAACTGAACATCTCACAAAACCAGGGATTTGCCAGCCTGCTCGCTTCTCTGATACAATTTCTAATGTGTTTTGCTGTTTCGTGTTTTTAAATAAAATCTAAAGACTGAAAACAGTAAGATTCTGTAACAAAATACAACTCCAGAATTGAAAATCTCAGGATATAAAAATCATAGGACTAACTTAAAATGTATTTGTCTCTCTCCCTTGTTCTCTCTTTCTTTTCATTTCACTCCACCCTGCCAAATACATGCAAATAATCTAGTTCTCTAGCCTAAGGGTTTGTTTTTCTCAAAATTTTCTTCACTAGATTATTTGCTTTTTTTTTTTTTTTTTTTTAGAAAATAAACATCAGGCTGACTAGTAATAGCACCTTAGTATTAAAACAATTTAATGTACTTCATCATCATAAAGAGAGGCTAGGAGTTGGCAACTTCACAGGAAAGGAACTTTAAAACCACATTTTGTTTTTCTGTCTTTTCAGAATATTGATGTATTTCCTTCTGACTCCAGTCCCTTTTACCCTGCTCAGAAGTCTCTCTAAGCTGCTGGCTGACCTAGCCATGTCAGGAGCACATGTTGTACTGCACACTTTGTTGTTGCTTTCTCTTCCCTGCATCAAGGAAATAGTTGTTCTTCTTTGATCCTTCTCTCCGCTGCATGACTTTTAGTTCCATCTGTCCTGTCTGCCATTTATAAAATAACACTTTTTCCTAGTTCCTGACAAATAACCTTATTTTGATATTTCCCTCTATGCTGAATGCCCAGGCATATATCTTTCATAACTGCAGGGTGTGTTTGGTTCTCTGGGTTGTAATTGAAGGCCTGGCTTGAGACTGAAGGGTGAAAACTTCTGTTGTTGAGGGCAATTTATCTGCATGAGTCCCATTAATGTGAATAGAAAGTAGGTGGCTAAATCCCAAAACAGCTCACAAAAAATATATAACTGACTCTCTATTCCTCAAAAATAATACACTAGACATATTACTAATTGTATAGTGCAATTTACAGGGACTGAAATATAGTGTTGTTTAATTTGGAGGTTGCTTTATGTGGATTTAAAATCAAGAGGACATTTTTTGAAGATTAGATATAAATAAAAATTCAAATCAACAGCAGTATGCCAAAAAAATAAATGTACTTAGATAGTTTTAAGTTTCCCTTATACTTAGAAGGAGAAATTGCAATATTTGTACTGTTCAGGCTATTTGTCTGACTATTGACAAATTCTTCTTGCTATGGGAGGAAATGGAATGCTGAAGATTACCAAGGACAAAAACATCCAAGAACTCTTTTCTTTCTTTTTTTTTTTTTTAATTTACAGTGGCCAACGAGAATATTCTTTAAAGAATAAAAGCTATGCATTGCACTTTTCAGGTAGTTTTTTTTATTGTCATTAATTATTGATTTGTCTATTTGCCATTTATGCATTGTCTTACCTTTCCCCCTTGCCTTTATTTGTATCTCTTTATTTTATCTCCTCAATTTTTCATTAACTTCCATCTTCTCTATTTTGCATTCCAAGAGCCATATTCCTATTCTAGGTCATTAAGCTGTATCATCCTGTCTTAATCCAATTGCTACATGAAGACACAATACCAGAAGGAGTGTAGTGACAACTAGGGAATCAACAGGTTGTAAAATGACCTTTAAGTCCCATCATGTAGCACAATAAGGCCAAAATCACTTAAATTGGAAAGCAGAAGACACAGAAAAGAGCAGAATTAATAAGCAATTCATGAGTACCAATATATATCCTGAGGTTGTTTCACTATGCAAGTGGCAAGGTTTCAAGTGCCATGACTAGCTACGGAATATATTTCTGTGTATCCAAATACTTAAAAATTACCTCCTATTAAATAATGATAAGGAGTATGCTACAGGGTCTCTGTAGGTGGCTGAAACAAATAGCTTTTGCCATTTCTGTGTGGCATACAGCTCCTGGTGATTGTACTATCACCTGAGCTCTTCATGACATATTTTCTATTTTAATTTTTTGTGATGCTAAGCAAAACCACTGAGTTACTCGTCACAAGTGATGACCGATGTTCCATCTGCAATGCAATTGTATGGGGATATCTATGAAAAAAGAGCTTTTTCACAGCTTTATGAGCAAGTTAAGAAGCAACTGAACAACTGGAGACATACACTAACAGAAGGCATGGGCAGCAGCCAGGACAGCATCTCCAGGCACTCCATATGTGGACTCTCTGTTGCCTACAGCAAATAAACTTTTGAAGCCAGCAGTGGTAGGAAACCTGACAGAACGAATTAAAAAGTGGCAGCAGGGAGCCAAATACTGCTGTAATGGAGGTAACAGGGAACTCCCTGAACTCCGGGTAGGACAGGCAGTGAGAGGGTTGCTGGTGACAGAGAAAATCAGCAGAGGGCAGGGATGGGTACACAAAAGGTATTTTCAAGGTCAGGAAAGGTAGAAATAGAGGACAACTGTAACTACCACAACTGCAATTTCCAGGAAGCCGTGGAGGAACAGATTCCCTTGAGGGATGACAGAAATACAAATTCCTGCATGGAAGTAGGTGTAGAACAGCAGACAGCCATGAACATGTGGGGATGAATTGCTGGAAACATTTGGGAGCTGTCAAAGAACTGCCAGATTTCTCTTTTCAGAAGAGAAATCTCCAGAGAGTGAATGACAAGAGGAAATGAGGCTCCAAATGGACAAAAAGGAGGCAAACTAAATTTGCCTAGAAATTCCTGAAACCCTATAGTTAGGTAACATTACTCATTTTTCAATAAAGAAAAACAAATATTCTGAGCATTCTCCAGATTTGTATTAAAAACTGATAGAAGAGGTGCCAACACATGACAGTCATGAACCCTTATCAAAAATTCCAGCAGCATAGAACCAGCAAAACACCTTGTTGTGCACCAGAAATGGCTTCCTGTGCATAGTTTTTTTACACATCATTCTTAACACCACTGTCTATTTTCTTATGTTTTATTATTTACCCTGTGAAGTGCAAATTTCTTCTTCTGTTCTGAAAGTCTTGTCACACATATACCGACACTGTAAGATAAAGTGATAGCTTTCTACACAGTTCTATTATAAGAACTTGAACATCAGCCCAAATTACCTGTCATCAGCTGTTCAAGTCTTCTTTCCATTACTGACAAAACAAATGAACAGCTGCTTGCTCCACAAACCTGTGCACTGAAAAAAAGACACACTAATAAAAAAAACTGTAAACAGCAATCAAAATATATATATAAAAGTTCTAAACATAATACCAAGTGGGTTAAGGCTGCCTGCATTCCTGGCTACCTAAACAGAAGAGTCTCCTGTAAGATGCTATTTTATAAAATGGTCTTATTTATAAAAGCATTTCAAGAGCAGCTGCTGTATGAAGATGTAAAGAAATAACTTAATTCTTTGTGGATATAAGACTAGGGTAATTTTTTTTCCTAAGTACTGGAAAAAAGGTTAAAGTGCAAAGATATCACAAAAATCATTTGATCATTAAACGCAAGGACACGAGTTTCTATTTATTTAGGACTGGTTACAAATTTTTCAAAGTTCATTAAGCTTTGAAAAAATGTCATTGTATTGTTTCATTATTTTTCTCTGCATATGCCATGAAGGAAAAGAAAATGTGCTTTTCACTTTATTTTCAGCCAAATAATGTTTTTTGTTAAAAAACTTAAGGCTAAAAAGACAGATGGAAAAAATGTGGCAGGTAAATAGCAATATACAAAATAAAATATTATATATATATATATTCAAAAAAAATCTTGAAAAAATTAAATTGGCAATAAATCAAAACATAAATTTTAGATGCAAAATCAAATTTAAAACCAATGGATGACAGTGGGAGTGAAAACTCTGTGTAATTATTTTTCATTTTCTCTCTTTATCATTTCCCTATTTTTCACTTTACTTTTTGCCTTAGTTAATAATTTCTCCTAGGCTTCCTTGGAACTTGAAGCAATGCTGATAAATGTATAATGCTACTTTTCTACCCTATGAAAACAGGTTTTGAAATTCATACGTTTCAAAGCCAGAAAGAATAACAGTGAATATTCAGTTTGTTGCTTGGTGCATCCCAGGTCACAAAATCTTACCAGGAATGTAACCAAGCTCATCTCTTCGTTTTGCATGGCAGCACATCACTTAGATATGCACTCTAGGCAACGAGAAGCCTCTATAGCCCAAGATAAGCTTTACAGTCAATGGCTGTGACAGTCACACAGCTTCCTCCATACAGCTTCCACCATTGTAAATAATGTGCACTTTAATTTCTACACTTACTTTGTGCTAGTTTAAGCTTTTAACTGCCAGATTTTATGCTGTGGGGGTTTTTTGTTTTGGTTTGGTTTTTTTTGTTTTTTTTTTTTGGTGGTTTGTTTGTTTTGGTTTGGTGGGGTTTTTTTTTGTTTTGTTTTGTTTTGTTTTTTGTGGGGGTTTTTTTGGTTGTGTTTTTTTTTTTTTTTTTCCCCTGGAAGATTAAAGAGCCTCCTATGATCAAAAACTTCTTCTTCAGATGTAATGGTAGGTTGCAACCTCTTAACCTTTCTGGAAAAAAAAAATTTGATCGCACTTATTTAGTTTCACACTACAAAGTTATCTTTTCCAAACTCTTACCAGATTGTCAATATTCTTTTTGCACTGCATTGGATTGCTGTCATCTGATTTCAGTTTCACTCTCTTTCCCCATAGTTGATGGAGGGAAGTTCAGTACCCCACAGTGGTGTCTCACCTTACACTACTAAGGGCATTTCCCCTAGGTCAGTTGAAGCACAGGGGAAGGCAACATATTTTATCTGTTGATTCTAAAAGAAATCAAGTTTCAGTCCAGGAATATTCTTGGATACCTTTAGTGAGGCAGATGAATGCCGCTCAGTGTGGTCACCAGGGGACAATCCAGCTGTCTAGACACAGGAGTTCTATGCTATTGCAGATACCTCAGGCATCACATCTGGCTGCACCTGTGGATGGCATGTCACATCTGCCAGCTGCACGCAATGGCTCTCATATGATAAAACATACAGGTATTTTTCATCAGGATAATGATTTATGAAAATATTTCACAATCTCATCAAGACACACAATCATTTGGGAAAAAAAAATAAATCCATAATGTTGCATTGACTGGCATCAATTGTAATTTTAATCTCAACTCAATTCATGAAAGAAATTTTTCCTAGGTAAGGTTTGGCCCAAGTAGCAAACTGTTCTCAAGGCCAACTAACTCACTATTTGTTAATCCTGGGCCATGAGTATTCTTCCATGCTTCTGGAAGACCCTCAGAACATAAAGATTTGCTAAAAAATTAATTCAGACAGTTCCACAGGCCAGTAATTTTATTGACAGTGAATTATCTAATTCTGTGGATTTGAAAATATTTAGTGTTGCTGTTTAGCACTCTTTCTCAGAAGTGAAAGAAAATAAAATATTTTATTCTTCTTTTAGGAAACAGATATATTTACTTAATTCAGAATTTTCTCTACCATGGTTAGCAATTTTACCATCCATAGTTCTACAAAACTGTAAGCATTTTGTTCCTGTTTAAAGAACTTCTTGTTATCTTTGCCCTATTACCCATAGATTTTCAACTGACTGCTTTAGTTTTCTTTATCAGTTCTCTCCATTATCTGATACTGAATTTATTCATTGCTATCAGGCTTCATACTTTTCCCATTATTTTTTCATCATGGACTTCACCTCCCTTCTAGCTAGGATTGGGTTTTAACTGAAGAAAATACCTTTTGTAAGTGCAAAACTCCATTTCTTTAGGTGTCTAACACAACTCCTAAAAACTTCCCTTACTCAACAGCTGCACTTTTTCTTAAGTGTTTTTCTGCTCAGTTTTGGTGCTAGTAGTTTTCCTTTTGGAGAGTCTGTTTTATAATTAAGGAATAAGTAATTTGGAACTGAGGTGTGTGTACAAAGTCAATTAATTTGCTTTTTTCTAAACAACCCTGCATATTGTAATAAACTACAAAATGTCAGATTTTGGAGAATTAAAAGTTGGTTTTTTTTTTTAATTCTAAATTTTCTAATTAGAATTTTAATGCTGAATTGACACAAAAACTTTTTGGCATTGGGGACATTTTAGGGGTATTGTAACAAGGTATAGTAAGGAACCTCTGAGATTCCTCAGTTGTGAATGGGATCCATCTTACTGGTCCCAGCTGTCTTAGACACCTATGTTTGTGGCATCGTAGTGCTATTTATCATTCCCTGCCAATTCCAGGAGACTTAGACTGGGTACCAAACTTGCAGATGACTAAAGTGACATAAGAATCCATCTTGTGTTGAGATGCCTCTAAATTGTCTCCTTTCCAAAGATCCCAAATTATTTTCTCATCTATTCCTTCACTAGACATCAAAACACTGTCCTGTGGAATGAACTGGGGATCAGCAGGTGCTTCAAAGGTGGACACTGTGAACTGATTAGTGAAGTAAGTACAGATTACAGCATGGGAGGGTCATCATCACAAACTTAGACATGTAAAGCCTTTGTAGAAAACTAAAATAATGTGTCTGAATCAGAATCTAAATCTCTCCAGATTCCACATGATACAAATTCTGAGAAATTATTAAATTAGGGACAGATTTTAAAAGTACTGAAAGTGGACCCATGGGAATGTCAGTTGTTACAGTCTGAGCCACAGAATCTCATACAGAAATTAAGCAGGAGATTTTCACTCATTAAAAACAGAAACCATGAGGTCAAAGCCTTAAACCAAGCTGAAGAGAAGTATGCAAACACGTTCACGTTGCATCACATAACTGCTACTACATCATTGAATCTCTCTCTAAAGGATGACAAATCAGGATGAAACTATAAAGGTATAAAATCACATTATTGTGTTTCAAACTACATCAGACACTGATCCTTCGTACTTGCCAAATTTACTCTATCTCTCTCAATAACTGTGCAATTCTAAAATATCCAAGGGTGTTTGAGGAGCCATCAAATTGCGCAGGTGAGAACTAAAATACAAATATTGGTTTCATGGTCACATTTTGAAAATTAAATTATTTTTTTTCCCTTTTTTCTTCGATTTGTTTCAAAGTATTTTGTCTAGAAGCATAGCTGAAAAAAGGCTACAAAAAAGACAATCAGGTTCCCTTTTTTACTTTTTCTTTTAAAAATTTGAGCAAGCCTCAGTTTAGACTGTAGCCTTACCCTCAAATGGACTAGAATTTATGCTTGCTCTGTTAAAACAGTGGAAGTGCTGATTAAGAAGATTTATTAAGTACATCATATAGAACAGCTTTTGGAATTTGATAGCATTTAAAGTACCTATGACAAAAGGAATTATCCAAAGCACATCAATAAAAGATTCACATCCTTGTTTCCAATTTTTCTTAAGGCACTTACAAAAATTAAAAAGTCTACTGACCATGTTATTCAATGGTGTTAGCTAGCATGAAGTAGTTGTTATTTCTACTTGATATTGAATTTAAAAGTTATTAATATGCATAAACATTAGTTTTCTGATTAATAACGAATTAGCAATATTTATTGCTCCTTTTGTCTGAATATATGTATTTCTGTTTCTGGTGGCATTATTAACAGCTTCCTCATGGATTACAGCCCCACTATGCTAATGAAGCAGCAGAACAGGAGACAGTAGCCAGCTGCTAAGAAGAGCTCAGCACCACTGCCTTTTGGGCCAGACAAGGAAAAGGACTACAGTAAAGGTAACCATGTCCCGGAAACAAAACCTGTTGAAAGCATGGCCATAAATGCCACAGAGCAAGGAACTTTTCAAAACAGTGTCACAACTGTACACAGTGAACCCTACAGTTGGCTTGGTTTGAAAATCTGGTCCCTGTATTGGTAATCAATATGTTCCATTGTGACTGAGCAGACATATAACTGAATGCTTTCCATTTGGGCTGGATTAAAGGAGGCTGTCGTAGTCAGTGGGCTGTGTGGCAAATGCTGCTTCTTTTCTAATTGAGCCACTTGCTTTTGAAAGAGTGAGAGATGTCCCTGGTGGACATGACATGGGGTTTGCTAGAAGGATAAGGTTAAAAGAAAGGAGGCTAGAGGAGTTCAAGGCACTGTTTATTACTTTGAACATTTCTGAATAAAGGGAGGGTTAGCTTTTCAGTGAGGAGAATGCAGCAGTTTCACTCCCGACTGTACTGATTTGTAAGGGTGTCTCTCCCCTTAATCTTATTCCTTTTTCTTTAATCTGTATGTTTTATAAACCTTATCTCTTCTCTGACCCTACCTTTTGAGTTAATCCCTAGTGTCCTATGTCTCTATGCCTGTCTAGGTCTATTCAGTTTTAAAAAGACACTCAGTGTATCCAGTAACACCACAGGGATCAGGAATGAGCGGTGTCCATCCTAAGGTCTTTCCCTTGCCTCTGCAAAATGCCTTTGTTCTGTATCCACAACCAAAAGGGTCATCACTGACACATGTTAAGTCTCTTGTGTTTCCTAAAAATTGAGATGAGATGTAGACATACAGAGAGAGATGAATAAGAGAGAGAGAAAGAAAGAGAAGGAAGGGATGGAAGGAAGAAAAGGATGGACGGAAGGAAGGAAGGAAGGCAAAAATAAAATTTCTTGTAAGTGAAAAGAGAAATTCAATTAAAATACAGGAGCAAGTTAATACCAATATTGGAAAAACTGGATACAAGCAAACACTGGAGCTTAAGGCTTCCTGGTCTCGAAATATGAGAGGCATTGCTTATATTTTTTTTTATGTATCTGTTAAATAACCAGGGCCTATAGCTACATCCTCATTGAAAATAAATGTGGGAAGTAGGCAAAAGTCTCATGAAATGTCACAATAATCTGAGAGCAGAATGACAGACAAAGAAGTTCTGTGCAAACCAGAGTCAGACAGGCTTTTAGTTCAAGACTGTAACTGTGCTAGGATTTTGTCCAGTAAATAAGAGAATAGGCAAATCACAGTAATAGAGTTCTTTCATGAATAAATGAATGCGGGGAAGGTTCTTCCCTCCTCATGTCTTTTTTTTAAGTTTCAAAAAGAAAGACTTTGCAGATCAAAGTAGGAAAGTGGATCCTCAGGCCTGCAAATAGTCTGAAATTTTGTTTGGGGCTAGAATCTTCTCAAAAAGGTCTTTCAAAGAACAAAACAAGGTTTATTATATCCCCCCCAAAATGCAACTATTAAAGGATAAGATGATCCTAAGCATAGCCCCTTTTTTCTATAGTAGATTCACACAGAGGCCATGAGGTTTGGCTTCTGGACTTGTAAAACACAGCTGTAAAGCTGAGATTTTCTACTTGTGTATGAAAAAACTTGTAGTGTCTTTGATACCATTATAAAAGAATGACAGCACAATACAGAAGATTAAAAATCAGAAATATGAATTTGGTAGGAAAAAAGAATTTTGTTTAGCTGGTTGCAATCTGATTCGTATAGTAGTCTTGGTTTTGGTTTTGGGTTTTCTTCTCCCCCTAGTTTGCTGTCTTGTCCTGATCTGCTTTTCCTCATCTTTCCCTTTATATACTGCTGTCTTGCAGACATTCTGGAGAACAAGGACACAAATACAGATCGTCAGATTGAATACAGTGTAAAAAGATTGTTTTCCATAGTCTTTTGAACTTTTTAGGTTTAATTTTTTTATGGGGAAAAAAGTAATTCCTTACCCTGGTTCTGTTCCACAAATCTGTGGCACATGTTAGTGGCAAAGGGCATAACCTTTCCTTATATTCTGTGAATAGCACTACTGAGCCAAAGTGAGCACAGAGGTTCACCATACTAATCAGTTTCCAGTAATTGTGAAGACAAAGGGGCATTTGTAAATATGCTGGCAGAACATAACCTTTCCACAAAGACATCCATCAGTGGAATGGAGCACAGATCCAGAACACGTCAAGGAGATGAGCTGTGGAGCAAATAATGCCATCTGTACTGCTCATGATATTCTTGGACCAAAGTATCAGAAAGTTGTAAATGAATGCCACATTTATGTTCCCAGAATACAGCCATGATTGATAATAAGCTGCCGATATCAATGGGATTTTTTAATTCGGTGGAAAAGAAATAATTTTGGATGAGAAACTTTCATGTGCATTTTCAGAAAATGAATAGTCTGCAGAATCACTTAAGTTATAACCTTCCATTATGCATGCTCTCATCAGTGGAAGAGAAAATAAATATTTACAGCTGATTTCAGTAAATTCCTCCATTTAGAAATTTGCAGTATTCACCATTTGCAGATGAAGATTTTTCAGGAAATGGGTCATGAGAGGCCAATTTTAATCTCATTAGGACTGTCTGGGAGATCTGACAAGTATCCCTCCGATACTGTGAATGTCCCATCCCTGGAAGTGTTCGAGGCCAGGCTGGATGAGGTTCTGAGCAACCTGGTCTAGTGGAAAGTGTTCCTGCCCATGGCAGAGGGCTTGGAATGAGATGATATTGAAGGTATCTTTCAAGTCAAGCCATTCTATGATGATCCTATGATGATTATTCCAGTTTCTAAGAAAATGCAATTCCACATCTTCAAAAGCAAAGCTACTACAATTTAGAGCATGTCCATTGTACAATTTATTCTGGATTAAGGGTATGAAAGATTGATGGGCATGACTGTGATCACATTTTGATTGAGAAAAGCTAACAAAGCCTCCCTGGAGCTCCATACCATGGCCACTCAAGGCATGAAGGGTAATTTTGAATTCCTATTGTGATGCAATTTGAAACATTACAATAAAATAGTCAATTACTAAGTTCAAAAGATGATAACTTACCTAGAAGCTACTCAACATTTCAGTGTTTTCATGTCAAAATACTTTGGTTTTGGCCTCCATAAAGCCATTAAGATAAACTGACTACAGACTATGTTAACATAGTCATAGTCATGTCCTACTTGTACTATTAGGAATTTTTTCTGTTGATCTGAAAGAGAAAAAGGTTAATGCCGTAGTCCAGTCAATTATTATTCTGAACAATTAGCAAAATTAATCCTAGTAGTCATTGCTTCAAAATTAAATTAATCAACTGTTTCTGATCATTTCAGAATTGAGACTCTTTCCATTTTTTTCAATATCATAAAATAAAGTTCCTTTGCCCTGATTCTACTGGGGATCAACCAAGTCGAATGTAAAAGAATGTTATCTATTGAATTTTATGTCTCTTTTTTTAAAACATTTTTCTCATTATTGAGAAGAGCTAGAAAGGAAAAGCAAAGTCAAAGAAAGTTGTAAGGGGAGAAACAAGACAAAGACCAAATAATTAAATTAGACATTTGGGGATTTTTCAAAGTGAAAGTGCCTACCTACAATGTATTTATCAACACTAGACAACACTATATGAGGCATATTTAAGATTTTATGTTGGTTGGTTTTAGTCTGTTTTAATTGTTTATTTTGCTGTTCACAATGTGCTTCTCCAAATTATCTTCCTCCTTCTGTTTCTCCTTACTCTTTTCTCCTTAAGCTTCATCATATTTGAAATGGTGGGAAAAGCTAAGGAGCCCCAGAAAAGTAGCAATTAGTAAATGGAGATGTTTTTGTAAATAAATTTCCTCATACATCTGTATCTTTATGATGTTCCTTTTTAACAAGCATTTATATCACAGAAACTGAAATAAATTGTTATAGATCATCAGACAAAGGAGACATTAATAGAGGTGAGATAACGAAAACAAAGGAATTCAGCAAAATGTTTGCATATAACATTTTCAGTTCTAGTATGGACTAAAGCTTTGATCTAATATTTATATATCTGTGAGACACGAAAAAATATTTTACACTTTACAGAGTCAATAAATAGCTTCTGACTGCAGAAGATTGATCTCAACAGGAAGTTAGCTTTTAGAAACAAAACCTAATCCTGATTTCAAATTTACCAGTGGTGAAGAATCCCTTAGTAAGCTGCATTAAAACCAAACAATTCTTGTTTCAAAGACATGTTCATGTTTCTAGTCTTAGTTTGTCTAACTAAGATTCAAGATATATTTTGCTGGTTAGGTTCACCAAACAGACATTGACTCCCTAATCTTCTCTTGGATAAACTAAATACATGGAACTAATTTACTCCTTCAATAAAACATGTTTTCCAATTCATTAATTGTTCTCATAGCTCTTCTCTAAATCTTCTCCTATTTTATAACACTCCTCACTGGATATCAGAAATGATCCTAATACAGAGGGGTCAGCACAAAACCCAACAATACAGTAATTTAATCTCTCTATAACTTCTCATATCCTCTTGTGGATTCATGTAGTGGTCTCATTAACCTTTTTGCCACAGTGTTATCTTTAGCAGCTCATTTTCATCAGATTAACTCCCATGACCTCAAAGTCCTTTTCACACTCTCTGCTCCCAAGAATCTTTTATGTATAACTGATGTTTTAAAATTTTTGGGGGGGCTTGTAACTATGTATTAGACAATACTGGGAAATAATTTCCTTGTGCCACAGTTCCAAGTGATCAAAGTGCATAAATTTTCAGAACCCATTTTCTGCATTATTTATATCTTCCCTAGGTTTTTTTCAATCACAAGCTTTAGCAGTACAATTCTGTATTTTCCAAACAGGGTTAATGCATGTGTAGTGAAGAATGGATCTTGCTGGGGCTCTCCTGAGAGGATATCTGCTTCCTAAAAGTTTTCATTTACAACTTGGGGTGCACTGACTTTGGCTGGTGACATGCACCCACCAAGCCACTCTCTCACACCCTACTCTCAGTGGGAAAGAAGAAAAGATGAAAAAACAGTGGTTTGAGATAAAGACATTTTAATGAAATAAAGCAAAGGTCATGTGTGGAGGAATCTTTTTTTTTAAAAAAAAAAAATAGTTATTTTTTTATTTCCATCAGCAGATGATGTTCAGCTGCTTCCTGGAAATCAGGGCTTTGGTACTCATAGTTTCTTCAGAATACAGAAGGCTTAATAATGAATGCCCTCCACCTTCTTTCTTAGTTTTTATTGCTGAGCATGGCATCATATATTATGGAATATCCCTTTGGGCAGTTTAGGTGCACCTATCCCAGCTATGTCCCCTCCAACTTGCCACCCACACCCAGCCTACTGGCCTTGGGTGGGGGAAAGTGGAGTGACAGCCTGGATGCTGTGCCAGCACTGCTCAGCAGTATCCAAAACACTGCTGAGTTACCAACACCTTTCTAGCTACCAATACACAGCTCAGCACCATGAGGGCTGCCATGGGGAAAGTTAGCTCCATCCCAGCAAGACTCAATACACAATTGCATTTTGAAGCTCATGAATTACTTTTTTTCCCATGCTTTTCAATCCATTGATTTTGCACCATTCTTCCTATTCATTGAAATATTGCTCTGTACCAAATCAAACGCCCTGGAGATGTCTAACTATATTAAACAGATTCCTCAATCAAACCTGCAATTTCATAAAAATGTAGCAAGCTAGATTAACAAATTTTATTAGAATATACTGATGCTGATTGACAATAATTAAAGGAACCTCTTTTAACTCTTTATTAATTTGTGTCAACCATTTCACTATTGCTCCCAAGACCAATGGCAAGCAGGTTCATAATAATCACTGTTGTCCTCTGTAACTTCCCCAAATATTGATGCATTTATTTTCTTCCAGACTTCTTTTATGTTATTTTTCAGGCTAAGATTTCCAAGACTAGTGGAAAACAAGTAAAAATACTCCAGAGAGAGATCCAAACATCACTTTCAAAACTCTTCAGTGGGAACAGTTAAAATGAGCTGAATAAAAAGTATGTAATGCATGTCTTGTATGCACCAGATTTCCCATTGAAAAACAAAATATGTTGGTATAGAATAATATATTAATATGGTCTGATGTGAATGAGCCATTCCACTTTTTCCCAGAGAGGTCAGAAATATTTATATGACTCATGATAACCACTGTCCTGCATTCAGCTGAGATTATATTGAAGGGAGAAAAATATGGACTTTTTTGTCTTAATCTGTGTAGGGCTTTAGCAATAAAAACAGTTTTCCACCTCTGCCATACAAAGATGGAAAAATGAGAAAGGTTTGTGACTCTGTATCTATGTTACATGTCCACATAGCAGTTTATATCCCATTAATGTCAATGAGGATTACAAGAATGTATGTGGGGGTGCTATGTCAGTAAGTAAAGAAATTGCCATTTGATTGTGTATAAATTTCAGAATATAGGTGATTCAACTTGAATTAGTTATCCAGCCTGCAGCCCAGGACACAGGTTCTTATTTACTGAAAGAAACAGAAAATTATTAGCTGGCACAGATCCTTCTCCATTAGGGCTGGAACTAGACTATCTATTCTCACTTACTGCTTCTGAGTCACTATCAGGTTCTGTTACTGTGGAAGAACTTTAATGATTGTTTATTTGCTTTTGATTTATAGACACCACTAGCAGCATTACTTTCTGCAAGTTTTCTAATTGCTCAAAGGTTTGGGTGTTTGTGTGTTGATTAATAGAGCTGAATTGGCAACTAGATGGTCTGTCATCTACTTCTAATATATGTTCGCTCCAGGTTTACTAGAAGTGTGTAATCCACCAAATGTGCATTGACCTTCCCAATTCCCACAATAACATGGTGATAAACACTGGGATAAGCACTGCCAGTTTGCCTGACAGCACCATGTTTCCGTTCCACTTAGACTGGGGCTACAACTATTCTTGGCAACACCATGAACCTGCCTCAGCTGCCCAGTCTGCAGAAAGGATATAAAACTACTTCTCTTTTGGCTACAGACACTTTCTTTTTAGCTCAAGCTGCAGAGACTTCTGGTTTTAAGTTCAAAAAGTTCCTGGGCTAAATCTCAAAAGACAACTAAAGTGGCACCTGTCATCATGTTACGATGCCAGCAGTCTGAGGCAGAGATTCTCACACAAACTATGGGGAAAACCAACACAACTAAGCCCTGTTGAACTTCCACTGATACCAAGTCTGCCTTAGCAGAAATATGGACCGTAGGTGTCTGCCACCACATCTGTCTCCGAGCATGGACACTACACATCACCTTTTCCAAACAGGGATAATTTCTACACCATGGAAGGGTGATAAACCATTCTACTGTACAGAATATATCTGTAAGGCAATGGGTTGTAGCTGAGACCTAATGAATTAAAGCAGGTGCACGCTGGTGTAAAACATGCAGCATGGTATAGAGCTTTGCCACATATCTATGCTTTGTCTGATGAATGTGGAAAAATAGTCAGTTATTCCGCAAGGAAACCCTGTGGCCCTATAGAACTGAGCCAAAAAGAATTTTGTGTTTAAAGGTAGCCTTAACTGCTATCAGAGGGATCAGCGTAGGTGAAATGTCCTACTGACCACATAAGATGCCACCCATCACCATGCCTGAAGCAGGCCTTGTAGTAACAGAACATGGGATAGAATGCAGAACATTTAATTGTGTAGCTGTGTTCCCATAGTTGCAGCAAAACTAAACTTAAATCAGTCCTACAGGATGATTCTTCCAAGTTGCTCTTAAAACCTCTAAAAATCAAGATATTGGATACTTTGCAATACCACAATGCCACATGCAAATTCACAACTATGTGAAAATACAATATGAAGAGACAACTTTTTTCCTGTGTTCATAAGGATTCAAGTTCAAAGACAATCACAAAAATAAATATGTCAACATAAACTTGAGAGCTGACAACCAAGTAGTTACTTCGCAAATTGAATAAATGATGTGAAAAATGAAAGGAGAAATCCAACAGAAAAAAAATCTCTAAATATATCCTATATTTCAGTCATTGAACTGTAGTCTTGTTCATGTTGTTGCCTGAAATACCTAGGAAGAAAACTTCCACGACAGGGCAAGGCAGAGAAAAGATCCTTTACTATGAGTTTAGCTATAGCAATCCATGACGCGCGCCTGGATCACAGAATTCTACAAATTTATGATTCTACTTAATTTTCCTATCTAGAAAATACATCCAATGTNTATGTAAAATTACATTAAAATCTACAACTATATTAAGGCTTATGGCAACAATGTCATTCACCAAGGACTAACACTCAGCTACTATTCTTGTTTCAGAGATCAGAAAAATTGCTGTAGAGCATCTAAGTTATTTTCACTAAGCTATAGAGAAAAGAAATTTCAAGTGATGTTTTTCTGGCCTCTGCTCCTGTGCTTTGTCAAAACCTTTCTAATCTACTTTATCCACATTATAAATATGAGAATATTGCATCACCTTTATATGTAGCATCTTATTACTGTCTTATTACTGAGTAAAAACTATACACTTATGGTCATTTTATATCAGTAATGTAAATTATAGTTATGTGATGTCATCATTAATATAAAAGATTAACATAAACTGATTACATATAGCACAAAACAAAGCTATTTAAGTTCACTACCTGAACATTTTGAATATCTTCAAAATTATGTGATCCAAAAGACAGAAATACTGCGCAGTTCCTTTCTGGTTTGCTTTTTTTTTATTCATCTATTTAGTCACTTCTATTGCACATCTTTCTTTGTTGAGACGAGCTGAAATAAATGGAATTTATTAGGAATTATATTAAGAAAAGCAACAGGAACAAAGCCCCAGAACAAACAAAACAAAACAAAAAAAACACAACAAACAACAACAAACCACCACACAAATGAGCTCACTAGCCCAGAAGGAAATCTGTGGCTAAGATCTCTCCTTTATAGACATTCCAGAAACTAGTTCAGCCAATCCTCACTGTCATGTCAGAGGAAAAGTGCCCTCCTCTGAAACACTGATAAGGAACTACACCATAGTGAGCAGATGACAGTCTTGTTATTATACTATATCATGTTCAGAAAAAAACCCAAATATTTAAATTTATAAGCCTCCACAATAAGGCTGTACAAGTTGTGTCAGAGATAAGCAGAAACATATAAATAGGTTTTGTGTAAATTGAGAGTGGGGAAAGACAGAGTGAGTACAATACAAAGAGACTTTTCAACACTATCAAGAGCCTCACCCTAAACCCCTTTTCCGGATGACAGTGGCACCAGGGGAGCAGATGACAAAGTGCTAATGGAATAAAGAGACATATCACAAACCTCTGGAAGCTGGGGCAGGAATCTGCATTATAGTCAGGTTATTGTGACAGTTCATATGAAACACCAAAGTATGTGCCAGACTTTATCAAGTGAAGGGTAATCATTCAAATTGGCATAAAAGGAAAACCTCCTTTGTTTTTATTTTTTCAGGAATTCTGTCCCCCGTGTGTCCCCATGCGCACACACACACGGGCGCGCACACACACACACACATACACACACACACACACACACACATTGTGTTACAGCTGACTGAGCATAATGCACAGTGTGCACATCAAATTCTAGTCAGGTGCAGAAAGAAAAGGAAAGGAAAGGAAGATGTAGATTCCACAAATACAAAAAAGTTCATGATGTCATGTCAGGAAAAAAGACCAGAAGGAAACTCAAACAATATTAAACATTTGAAGATGATTGAAGAATTACTGTATGCTCTGACCAACATACAATATCATTGGCTTTCTTGGCATCCACCATGAAGCAAATACATGACAGTGACTTACAGTTTTGTGTGCAGCATGCCCCTAGGGGCACATAGGGGAAGACATAGTCTTTAAAGGAATGGAGGTTGAATAAAAGTGGGGAAACTGAAGCACTAAGTTTGGACTGTTTGACTACACTGGTAATATAACAAAAAAGATTTAGCCCTTTAAAACACATCCAGACTTCACCTAGGCCACCACACTGGTTACATGACAATAAAACAACCTGTCTTAAACTGATACCAGGCTATAAACTGAACTATGTCAAAAAAACATCTTTTGGAAGCCATGTTAAAACTGACTAAAATACAACCTTTTCCTAAACTTGAAAGTTATCTTGGAAGACAGAACAAGAAGCAGGCTGTAGCCACTTTATGGCTATTGGTAACTTCCTGTCTTGCACAGAAACAGATTATTTTGACCACTATACATACATATATTCATGAGTAATTCCTGCATAATTCAGATTCCCAATTAAAAACAAAACAAAACAGAAAAAAGGGAAAACAGTGCTATGTCAAGCAGGATGCTGTCCACAAAAGTAAACATCTTGAAAATCAGAATGTGAATTGTTATTAGCTTTTGTAAAAGATGGGGGTAAGGCAATGCAGTCTTACAGCTTATGAGGTAACCAGAACAAAACCTGCCCATCTGCTTATGGTGGTGTGTCTGCAATCAAATGTAATAAAGACTTTCCAGTCACCAAGTCCTCATTGAGCTGCAGTCCCTATCTGCTTGTACTGGTATCACCATCACATGTTCTTGACAGGTTTCATCTAAAAAACGCTGATCCTTGAAGTCACTTTCTATCTTGACTACAGGTGGACATTTAAGAGCATGCTTAAATTAGATATCAGCATTTTTATTGATCAAAATGATGTGATGAATCTCACAAATGTGTGTGGCCCCCATTAGATTCTTAACTTCCTTCTGAGGCCAAAAACTAGTTTAAATATGAACTGTGCTGTCTTTCTCTTTCCTTATTCTATCACTATACAAAGAAGAGGTTATTGAAATATTTCACAGGTTCCTAAGCACAAGAGGGCTCGATAGTGCACAGATGGCCAAAGACGAGAATGTAGGGTTTTTTGCTCAGTCTTCACTTGATCCAGTGGCTGTGATTACATGTCTAACACAATTAGCATCAACGGCAAAAGGGTAAGAACTCAGGATGGAAAAGGTAAAGAGTAGGTTTAATTCTACTTTGAGAAGCTGGATGTTTTTAAACTGGCGAGCCCTGATAAAATTCACCTGAGAGTATGTAGAGAACTGGCTGAAGTGATCTCAGAGCCCTTGGCAATTATTTTGAGAATGAAGAGAGGATGGGTAAAGTTTCAGAAAACAGAAAAAGGCAATCATAGTTTTTACCTTTAAAAAACTGAAAAGAAGTATAGATCAGTCAATCTAATTTCAATTACCAAGAAAAAAAAAAAAACTGGTTCAAGTATTCAAACATCTGGACGGGAACAAGGGGATATGAATCAGCCAGTGTTGATTTGTCAGGAACAAATCACATCAAGCAACCTAGTTTTTCCTGTGAAAGGCCTGTGCATTTAAAAGAAAAATATCTTTACTTCAGAAAAGTTTTTGACAGTGTTTTTTATTTAATTTTTCTATGCAATTCAGGGTCTTCCTGAAATTGCTGTAAGGTAGGGACAGAACTGATTGGGATACTATGCATAAAGAGAAACCTTTCAGCTGAAAGGATGTAACACTGAGGTCTGCTGGGGACTGAGTTGAAGTCTAGGTTATGGAACACTTCCAATAATAAAAACTGCACAATGGAGTAGAGAATAGAGTTGCTCTATTTCCAGATGATTCACAGCTGGGAGAAGCAATGACGAGGTTAGAATTCAAACTGATTATTATAAATTGGAGAAATTGTCTGAAGTGACTGGGATGCAATTTAATAAGGGCAAAAAATCAGAAGTTCTCCACTTAGGTAAGAGTAACCATCTGCACAATTATAGGATGAGTAATAACAGTTCTTCTGAAAAAGGATGCATGGGCTATAGTGGATCATAAATTGGGCATGAGTCAGCAATGCTAGGCTATTTCAAAGAAAAATGGAAGCTTCATCCAGGAAGAGAATCATATAGAAGACAAAGTAAAAAAACTTTCTGTTATTTCACTTATCTCAAGTGTTTTGTCTAGATTTAGGATATATTCAAGAAAGATGCTGACCAAATAAAGAGATAAGAATAATCAAAGGATTGTAAAACACAACCTTTTAGGACAACCAAAATGTGTTGAGTGGTTTAGTGCAGATGAGTGGCACCTGAAGAGCATTTTGATGGTCTTCAAGTATTTTAAAAGATTGCTGCATAAAGAACTGGAGCAAATTCAAACAGGAAAGCAGCAAATTAGTTAGCCTTAAATGCAGCAATGAAGATCTAAGTTAGATATTAGAGGAAAGAATGTCAAATGTTCTTAAACACTTGAATAAATTGCCTAGAGAAAATACAGACTTTTCAACACTAGAGATTTTTAAGAATTGGTAAGTTGAACATCTGTCAGGCATGGTTTAGGAAGAGTTGAACCTGCCTTGCAGTAAGGGGATGTACTGGATAACTTCTCAAGATCTCCTCCAGAAATGTGATTTTCCCATGATTTTTAGTGTGTTTGACTCCTGTGATAACAGAGATACATGGAACATGAGAAGTGATTTTTTTCTAATAATACTTTACTTATGTGAATGTAGAATTTTTTGAAAGTATTTATTAATGGGACTACCTGCAACTCTTTGTAGCACTTCTCATTCTATAATGTCTCCAAAACAGTCTGCATTTGAGTCAAGAAACAGTGCCCTGGAATTCCTGAAATGAAATGACAAAACTTGCCACAGGCACATGTGAAAGAGAGAACAACACCATGGAAGACCCAGAAAAGTGCTCTAAATCACCTTAATGGGTTGAGGTGAACAAGTATCTCAAATCAAACTGGTGCATGCATGCATTTGCCAGTAGCTGTCAGAATCTAAAAATAAAGAGAGGGAGGGGGAAGTAAGAGCTCCAGTTGCTCTTGACATGATTTCATTTAACTTGCTGGGTCTCTGACCTTTCAGCACTGGTGGAAATAAAAGTGGAAATGTAACACTGAGGGGGGGAAATTCATGCAAATAATAACCTTTAAAGCCACCAAGCGAGACTTTTTTTTTTTTTTAAAGGAGAGAAATCTGATGATCCAATTATGCAAGTCATTAGGAAAACAATGCTGAAATTTTGTGGCTAATGGGATTTTAAGTTATATTGACAATGAAAACCAATTATACTTTCAAAAATTTTTTTGTCTATCTGCAATTGCATTATTTTAATGAAATAGAATGCTAAACCTTAAGTAGCCAAATTAATGTTAATTATGGAAATAGTTAACAAGAGAACCCCGCTCTTTTCATGTCCTCATAATTTCACAAGTCTGAATAGAAGCATATTCTTTTTGCCCCTCAATTGTTTGATGTTGTAAATATGTAATTTTCAAACTCTTCAAAATTCCCACTTTAGAAAAAAATTCAGATTAATTTTATTAACAAATACAGCAGAACCAGTGCTCAACCATAGGATGAAAGCAATTCCAAGACATGGGAATATTTAGATAATGATCCAATTCTTTCAGGTCAGAACCATTTCTAGTTTTCTAACTTTTCTGCTTTAATTGATTTTTCCACTATCTATTTATCTTTCTAATTGGATAGTAAGGTACCAGGTTAAAAAAAAAAAAATCTGTAAAATCCAACCAGTTCATGTTAGAAATTTCAATAAGTGAAAGGGTTGATGGGAAATTTTGCAAGGTTAGTGGATAATTAATAGAAGTCACAGAATTAGAACCAGTTTTTGTCAGTTGCTAGTGTCATCAAGCTAATGGCAGAATAAATTTCTGATATCCTGAAAGATATTCCTCACTACAAGCAATTTTTATGTTTTATTGAGTTGAATATGCAGAGAACAAAAAAAATCATAGAATGGCTTGAGTTTGAAGGGATCTTAAAGATCATTTAGTGCCAACCCCCCTGCCATGGGCAGGGACACGTAGTAGAAGTGTCTTGAGTGGGAAGGAACTTTTGGAGATGAACTGGTCCAAGTTTCTCTTGAAAACGGCCTGAGCCTCATTTATCAAGCTGAGTTGTGAACATTTCCAGCAAGAGAGAGTCCACCACTTCTCTGGATAAATTACCCCAATATTAAGTCTTTCCCAAGATGAAGAATTTACTTCTTATGTCCATAGAGAATTTCTCTTAAAGCAAGCTTTTTTTCCTGTCAACATGCATCCTTGTGAAGTGAAGGCCTCCATATTCCACATAATTACATTTCAGGTATCGGGAGACCATAATTAGGCACCCATGGAGTCTCCTCTTCTCTGGGCTCAACCCTATTCCTTCAGCCTTTCTTCACACATCAAGCTCACCAATATTTTAATCTTCTTGCTGGCCCTTTGGTAGATCTGCTTTAATGTTTTGAGTCTCTCTTGAACTGGAGAAACTCCAATTAGACATGATAGTTCAGGTATGGCCTAACAAGTGCCAAATAGCATAATCACATACCTTGATCTTTGGAGTATATGTTTGCTAATGAATCCCAGGACACAGTTTGCCTTCATTGTTGTAAAGGAATGTGTCATGGGAGCACTACAACCTTGCCTTGATCAAGAGCTGAGTCCTGAGTATAATGAGCTGCAGACAGCAGGGCAGTGAAAACAAGTCCTGAGTGTAATGAGGCTCGATATGGGCATGGATCAACAAGTGACAGGAGAACAATATCTGAAGCTGCTGGAAAGCTACACCACCATATCAACATAGGCTTGATTGGCAGCCTGTGGCATCTGACTACACACATACACAGGTAACAGAGATCATGAAGAAAGATTTTCACAAGGACATCTGACACCACAGCCAAAAAGGAGAATGGCAGGTGGAACCATTACAGGCCAGTCTGAACCACCAGCCAGTAGATCTCCTGCCTTTGCTGCTGCTTCTGCCCAAGTGCCACACTTCCATTTGTCTATATATAGACTACATGAGGAAGGAGACAGGTTAAAGTGGGCTGATTGCTCTTTTCTTAACCTGACAATGTGCAAGAATCTACATGTCTTGCCAATTTGCCTTCAGCAGTTGTATCACACATGAGTGAAAGAAGAGGTGTGTAGGCTTCCCTTCAGTGCAATTGCAATTCATTCCTTTGCCAAACAAAAACTTTCTTAAAATGTGCCTAGGTCTGCAACAGTATCAGATAGCTTACAGTCTAGTGTTTGGCATAGGATTTTGGCTGTGAAATTAGTCATTTGGCTTCAAAAATATTCATAGGGCTAAATTTATTTGGAGGCAAAATACTCAGGAGTGAACATATATTACAGAACAGTATCCATGCATTAGAAAGAAAAAAAAGTTTCCATCTTGCCCATGGACCTTTTCTATTAATTTGGGCAAATTATTCATAGTTTCGTATGGTTATTATCCCCATTACCATTGAGCTGTTTGTTACATTGAAGTGCTCTGGAGCTGGCATTATCTTTTAACAAAAATCAGTGATAGTGCTGCTGCATACATTGTAACTTGGTTCTGAAATACAAATGACAAAGTGTAAATGGACCAGATAACTCACAGAGGTAAAAAAAAATCTTCTTCTTTACTTTTAAGAAAATTATACGGAGAAACAAGTGTTCTGCCAGCCCACTTATCCTGAAAAAAATTATAAAGTAATAGATAATTTATGTTGGAAATGACTTCCAGAGGTCACTTCATACAACCCTCTCTTCTTACTGCATTACTTGAGGCAAAGTGGTCTCCCATGTTAATAGACAAATTCCTCACTACACTACTTAATTTCTACCCTTGGTCTAAAAGTTTTGTCACATCAGAGACTTACGAGGTCTAAAAATGGATGAGGACTTAGTAGATTCCTGTGCCCAAGTCTGACTGCAATGTGCTCCCTCCAGTAGCTGTAAGGTGCTAAAGATAGTTTGCCTTTGACATGAGAAAAGGTATTTCTAACAGTGTCTGGAGAAAATTCCACTTGCAGAGCCAGATTTTGAGACACTCGGTAGATCACGTGCATTTTAGACTTTTGTACTAATCAATCCGATTCCAAAATTTACCACAATCACTTCCCATGCTAGATACTGCTATCATCATGTGCAGATCATTTAATTTATGAAAGATACAGCCAGGAGAACACATAAAAATTTGGCTTTCTGAAAGTGGAGGGATTTGCTGAAATGATAAGGACATTGCATCTGCAACAACCCAAGGGAAGACCAAGAAGAAAACCAAACCAAAACACATGTAAGAGATATTAGTCAGGTCTCATAATACACAACTGGAAGGTGGTCAGAAATTCTGGTGATCAGAACAGGATCTGAAGTAGTATTGAGGGTAAAGGAAACAAAGCCCAAATACACTCAGAGAACCCAGTAAACAGCTGACTTGAAAGAGAATAAAAGGCAGAGCCTGACAGAACATTCCAGATTAAAAGGACAACCGGTCTGGTGTTGATGTTTGGGAAGGCTTCATTGAACACTGATGTACTAATGTACTAAACTTAGGACTAATTGGATTTTTCTCAAAGTGGGGTTTCCCAGTGTACTAGGAAAGGAGATGTGTGTTTTCAACAATATCTGCAAGTCATCACCAAGAAATGCCTTGTTGGAAATATTATTTATATAGGTTGCTCACTGGATGCAACACATCACTGCCAGTCTCTGCCTACCTGACATTAAGTATTAGCAGCCAAATAAAATACTTTTCTTTTTATTGGTTTAAACACATAGTTAAATTATCTTTATTATCTTTTGGTTTAGAAAATACAAATACTTATTTGTACATTTCAGACTGGAATATTGACCTAGCTTTCATAGCAACAGCTATTTGAAATTCATATATTTTGAGGGAAAAACCCAATAAATTAGAGTTGCTTTTAATATTATTTTTTAAGAGCATCTGTAACAACAGCTAGAGAATCATAGCAATTCCACTAGTGACAAGAAGTAAGTTGGGTTGGCTATTTCAGCCTCACCAACTTCATCTTTTATTTTAATAAGTTCTTTATAAATGGCCGCTTTTCCCTGCAGAGCTTGCAGTAATTCAACTTTTTCTAAGTGTCTTCAATTCCTATTGAAACCAAAAGAATCTGGAAATCTTCTAGAAAGATTCAGTGTGGAAGACTCCAATAATTTTTGTATGGTGCATTTATTAAGATCCTGGACTCCTTGCACAAGAACATAGTCCAGGAGAAGATTAACATAAGTGAAGTATGCAAGATCAGAGATGTAAGCAATATTGCCTTTTCCCAACAGTAAAACAAATTCAAATTTCCATTTTATGCTAAAAAGTCAAATCAATTTAATACCACCTTAAAAATATTTTTGTTCCAGGACAGTTCAAAACCTCATTAAGAAAATTTAAAGGAAGCAAAAAACCAGAAATAAACAAGCCCAGAATTTCTAAATCTGCCTGCAGTTCTACATTAAGCAGCATGACAGGATATGTAAGTCCAGTGCTACTAACATCAACTCAGTTGCTCACAAACTGTGTTAATTTAACTGCACAGGCAGTTTAAGCCCCACTGCCCATGTCAGAATGAGCCCCTAACAGAACCACAGGTGGCTGTGTGGAAGAGGGAGGACAGCATCTCTCTAGAGCTGCAAAAGCACTGATCAAGTTGAATCTGCAAGGGGAGAAAATGTTAACATGGGAGCAAATGTTCTACCACCTAGTTTCCATGCTTTGTGTGTGCCTTTATACATGAAAAAACAGAAGCATCTTTGCCTCCAAAGAGCAGAATTTAACAAAAATGGCAGATGTATTTATTCTTCCATCTGTAATAGTATCCTGGCAATGGATTTAAGTGATCTGTAGCTGTCTTCTCTCAGCACATCCTTAGACAGTTAATAGTTGTGCGTCCACATTCAGCAACACCACTGCTTGCACTGAAGCTGTCTCTGGCATCTCAATCCAAACCCCTGGGAAAGCAATCCAAGTCGTGGTTTTTAGCCGCCTGCATCAGTTCCCCAAAACAGCATTGCAAAGAGCATAGTGCAGATGCAGGCATGGGCCAGAAATGAAAGGGTTAGGAATGGCTCTCCTGGCACTGCCACTGGAGAAATAAGGGATGCCAGGTCTGAGACAGGCAAGGCTATCAGAACAACCCCTGCCTGCATCTCACCTTCTAGTTACTCCCCCTGAGGTTTTTCTGTGCTACAAAACAATAACACCAATGTCATCAAAACCATAGTAAAGTGACGTGTAAGCAGTGTTGTGTAATAAGTTACAACTCAGTTCACTACTCTTTCTCTTCTGAACTTTGTTCTAACTCTTTTCTGAGGATCAATACCCGATTTGCGTTTTCACAAAACGTTATTAACCTTCGACCATGTAAAAACTCATAAGTTATAACTCATAAATTATTAGTAACTCCAGCCAGCTTTCATATAAAACATCATATACTGTCAGAGTGAAACTCATTTCTATTCCCAAAACAAATGAGTACATACAGCATTCAGAAAAACACACTTAACGGAAAAATTTAAAGATGCTGTTCAAGAAAGTCTGTATTTATTCCTACTGCATGGGTACCTTCAAATGAAGGACTTCAGCACAAGCATTTCAGGCCAGTGCACATCTTCCCTTATCTCTGGCTAGCTGCATTTGAGCAGCACCTCTGGTTGGTGTTGAAGGCTTGGCAGTTAATTTACAGAAAACATTCTGTGGCCACTTGAGTCCACAGCACCACCTCCCTCTAACTCCTGCATTTTACCTTCACTCCAAAGACTGGCCAGGAGCTGAATCTTTCATGCCATCAACAGCACAGAAAGTTACTACTGCAACAGGGAGTTAAACAGCTCTGCCTTGGGGTCGTGGGGGTTTCAGGGATGATGGGTGTGAAAGTTCAGGTTGGCTCTCTGCCAACAGCCAAACCTCACAAGAAAGATTCCCCCCTCCCTCTCCTGAAACGGCAAAAAGCAGCAAGAGAAAATTGAAGGAATATATATATATTTACATATATTAAATTTATATACTAGGCACAACAAGACAGGGACCCCCAAACCACCCCAATAAGGGACAAGGGGAAGGGAAAGGGGAGAGGGAGACAAAATAGGGAAAAATAAGACAAAACAAATATATATACAATCTAAATTCACAAATTAACTCAGTAAATAACAAATACAATAGTAAATTCAATACTTTCCTTAGAAAAGCAGATTCTTAACCTTCGCCGCCGGCCCAGGCAAAACAACCCCCAGAGCAGGCCTTGCTGAACACAGATAAGCCAGGCCCAAACACCGAGAGCTCGTCAGCGTGCGAGCCCGAGAAGGAAAAGAAAGCAAAAAAAAAAGAGAGAGAGAAAGAACACCTCCTCCTTCGGTTTATATACACCTGATTACGTAAAGAGATGGGATGGAATACTTCCTAGATCTTGACCCTGGTTACCAAGGAAGGCCTACAAAAAACAACCCATCACAATGGGTTATGATGTTTCTCTCTCCTCCATACATCCTTCTTCCTCTAACCTAATGGAGACCCAACCTGATCTTGTTAGGGGAGCTATTCCCTATTCCTGGAGGATGTCACCGGACTGTTCAAGTTTCACCACAAGGTGACATGAAGATCCCATCTTCTCTCTCACCACTTGGGCAGAGGATGCAGGTGGGGATTCAGCTCTTACACTCTTCCCAGAGCTGAAGCAGAAAGATTGTGCCATGGCTTGAATTCCCCACAGAGAGGTATAAGGGAGAAAGCAGAGAAAGAGGTACAGAGGATTTCCACAGCAGAAGGAAGGTCCTACCTCAGTAGGAAAGGACAAAACAGAGAACTATGAGAACATAAGTGGTGTTTGACACTTGCCCTAGTAGTACTTCCAAATCTTTAGACCAAAAGTCCTCATATCCTGTGCTAGCAACACAGACTATCCCAGGGAATACCACAACTTTCTTCTTTTCTGCTGTTTTCTCTCCCTCCAGGGTAAAAAAATACAAAAAATTTCAAATGTTCCCAGAAAATGTTTGTGGGTTTCTTATACTCTTTCAGTTTGTGGCATATATATAATACTCCATGTATAAAATGCAGCTTTGCCACACTTCACTAAAAGAGAATATATACCAAGTGAAATGGGAACTTATAATAACCTTCAAAATAAAACAAGAAGAGTTATCATTTTGTTTGTCGATACAGAAAGAAAGAACCGAGTATCTGCATGTAGGAAAGGCTTGTTCCTTTCCGGAGCAGAGTGAAGCTCTGTGCTGGGAGACAGGGATAGATATTACACATACTCCAGCGCCATCTAGCCCAAGGAAACAAAATTCCACATTGGACAATGCCTGCTGAAGGACACTTTTTAGTGCTAAATGTTAAGTTCATAAATAATTTCTGATCCTGGATGAAACTTCACTTTTGGTTTATTGTGTGACATTTTAATATTTTTTTTCCTACCTTATAAATGCAGCTGAGCAGTGAGAAGCTCCTCTGAGAGCTATCTGCTATGGGAAATAACTGGCATATGCTATTTTCATTATTTCTCATCCAAACTGAAACTTGAGATAACCTAAAGTAATGCAATAAATGAAAACCCATGGCATACACATTTTGTAGAGGTTTTGATAGAAAACTGAGAACTTCAATAATAGAAGAGAGGAAAATAATAATCATAAAAACATTCTAATAATGAAAGAAAGATCTTGCCAGTTTTGCCATAGTAAAAATTTGTTCTAGGGGGAAAATCCATAGCATATTCTCTTACTTCTTTTTTATTTCTAGAAGTGTCAAATGAATTTCTTTGCTATTCCATACAAAGTTCAATTATATGAGTTTGAAGTTTATCTAAATTAAATATCTGGGTTTGGAAAGAAGTGATTTTAAATACACCAGGGAAAATGAGAAAGGCTTTCAAAAATCTAGATAACTTCTTCATGATGATGTTCAGTCTAGTCAATTCAAAATGTGATCACAGGTCTTCTAAAATGTAAATTTTCAAAGACCACATTGATATTATTCCACTGTTTTTCCTTCATAGCGTGCATTCTGTAATTTTTTGAGGATTTCTAGTTTTAGCAAGTGGGAATTAATTTTAATATAAAGTAAGGGCACATCTACCTTTGAAATTTATCACAGAATGAATCATCCTGTCTCTTGATTATGAGGATCTTACATAACTAGTTTAGCTTTCACTGTGTACACCTCAATTTTACTAGGAAAGACCTGTTTCTTCGAAGACTGTACTTGAGTCACAAAATTATCAGAGGGGTGGGTTTTTTTTCATTTCTATGAGAACAGAATTTTCATAATTTTTTTTTTTTGCTTCAGGCATGTCTTTCCATACAAAGGATAACCTAAATCCAAGCAGGAGATGCATTCCATAGCAGTGCTACAATGTGGTACTCTGCAAGCTCTGAGAAAGCAGGCTCGGGAGTCAGAAAACATGTAGATCCACTAAAAAGGTTCTTTGAGAATCTAATACACACTGTTCCTCAGGTAATTATACAGCTAATTCACAGCTGTGTATCACCACAAGACACTGTACTGTGACACAAAGACATAGTGTAACTCTTCAGTTGAGGGATAAAAGCTTTTCCACCAAGAAAAAAATACATGTGTTGCTGCTGAATGAGAAGTTGGCAGTAAGCACACCCACAGGAATTCTAAATAGCACATTCCTAGTTTTTTCATAATAAGACTAAAACCCCACTGGTGCACAGTTGGGCCAGCACTGTTTAAAAAGACTGGTTAGCAGGGTAAAAAACAATAGGAAGAATTGCAGCCCCCATGAAAATCAGATGTGCCCCAACAGAAGGGCCAAGACTAGATGATGGCCTACAGGCTTGTACCAACTGAAGTCTGTGCTAACCCTCAAGAGCGTGGCACAAATGAAGCTTCCCTGAGCATGAATTCTATCCAGGGCCCCACTGTGGAGCAGCAGTGCCTTGGTGTTTCACAACGATCCAAGTATGTTACTGTTTTTTTCCACAGTGCATATACTCTCCTACCTGAGGACCTTTATCACACACATCTAGCAAACCATAGGCTCCTTCTCCCTTTTCATGTCACTAACATTGCTAACTAATTTTAGTTAATTGAAAGATAATGATCTAATTTACTAACAGGTAACTTTTATTTGATGGTCAGCTTCTCACCCTTGCAAGCTAGTAGCTGTTAAGATGTGCATGGTGCACATATACATGTGCTTGTGTTTGTACTATTACAGAGCCCATAGTCAAAACAAGTAATATAAATCTCAAATATAATGTGCTGTATTGCTGTGCCTTTACTACCCTCTAGCAAAAGAGGAATTTTATTATAAATCAATGTATATCCACCAGTTACAAGGTACAAGTTAAAGTTCTTAATAACTTTTAGTTATTGTTATTTACAACAATATCAAATAATTACAATGAAATAGGGTCATGTTTTTCCATCAGAAGTTGTCAATTTTAAATACAGAGTCTTTATACAATCACTTATTCATAGCATTAGTGTACCATTAAATCTGTATATAATGTTATGTTGGATGGAAAGGAAGGAGGAGCTCTAGTTTGCATATATTCAATGTCTAATTAGCTATCATAATTAGGCTTTTGACCCTGCTTTCATCTGGGAACCTGAATTAGCAATTGAATTTCTGTTGGGCTGATGATCCTATTTGCAGTGTCACAGCCCAAGATAGGGGAAAGAGTTCTTTGGGAACCCTTGGCTCAGAGTTAGGTGCTCTTGTACTCACTACGACTCCCTGGGAGACTCATTTAGGGTAGAATCAGGTTTATGTTTCTTGCACCAAACTTCCTCCTAATGAGTCAAACAATCAAAAATAAGTTTCATAATATCAGTGTGGAGATGTAGGTGATCACCAAGGCTTTCTAGGGAGACAAGTCATCTATGTAATTTGGTACCTAACCTGAGGTGCAGATTCTCCCTCTGGACTCGTAAGAGTCGTACAATTTGGTTGAAAGGGACCTTGAAGACCATCTAGTTCCAATCCCTTGCCATGGGCAGGGACACCTTTCACTCAACCAGACTCTTGCAGAAGCATCTGCTTTGTCTACTGACCACACAAACAATTTAGACACTTACCTTAGGAACACTTACTGATAAGACATTTAAAACATATTAGAAAGTCAGATGCCTATGTGTGGTAGGTTTGAGCCTAGCTTTGTCATTATCATATTTTAACTGATATCTCACATAGGCTACCAGCATCTACTTTTTACCAATTTGGACATATTTACTCATTTAAAAACAAGCAGAAACAGGTGGAAAAGAGAGAAGAGGTAAGATGAGGCCTGGATTTAAATTAATGCCATGCATGAAAAATCTAATTTTCATTCTCAATGGCATCACCTCTGAATTTTGTCCTTAGAATTTACATTTTACCATCCTCATCAAGATCCAAAAAATGCTTACCTTCCCTTCCAAAACAACTCTAAACCTTGCAGCATAAAATATGGTATAGACACCCAGGCACCAAGCATAATGCAATCTAGCAACAATAATTCAAATACGTGTCTCCTTGTCTGAGTCACTTTAGAGACATCCAGAAACATAAATATATGTTTTCCCTGAAAGGTACCAGTTTTTTTCCTTTTAATCTGAAATAAAATTCTGTCCCCATCTCCCAGGGAACTAAAGGTGACAATAAGAGCTTGACAATGTTCAGGAGATGTGCTTTTCACATTAACACTGCCAACAGCTGCACCATAAATACTGGGTATATGGAAAGTGCATTCAATCATTATAGGAGGTACAATTTAAAATCTGAAAATCTCTTAAATAAATCAGCAGAAAAGAGTTAAGGGGTCTAAGTCTCCAAAAACCTAAAATGTACTGCTTTTCTATTCCAGCTTTATTTGCAAGGAATTCTAGAATCTACTGGAACAAAATATTCCCCTTAATGTTCTATAAACCGCTTATGAAATATCAAGCTTTGTTCTATTCATTTTTCCTTTTCCTGTGCTACTGCCTTGCCAGACGTCAAGAGGCTCATGCCAAATGTCTGTGAATTCATGGCTTATGAAGGGCAGGATTGGATGAGTGAAGGAAAATCAGGCACAAAAGACAAATATATTACCCTCCCCCAACCTCCTCTCCTTTATCAACACCAACACAGTTTCACACAGAGAGCCAGAAGCCAATATAAGCATCTTGGAATTATTTGAGATATAGCACATGCTGTCAGACCTCTTGCATTTAGCCCTGGAGGTCCTCCATTCTGTTCCTGAGGATATCTGATATGATGGCATTGACTGCATGTTCTCTGCTAGGTTTGCTCTGCATCCTGGAGACTCTAAAGAAGGGCTACAAGGATGTTGACATCAGCCCTTGCCAAAGACACTCTGTCATTGAAATAATGCTTATGTCCTGCTGGCATACACAGAAAGTGCTCGAAAATCTCGAGGGATGCCATGAACTGCAGCAGTGATTCAGGTCCATATTCTTTCTATCCTTGTAGCCCCAGATGCTTGGTGAAAGAGTATAAGGAATAGAGCAGGCTTAGGATGAAAAACCTTTCAAAAAGCCAACAGGGAAAACATTGGAAAGTCCTAGGACAGTTTGAATCCAGGACACACATTTAAGAGATCACAGTGAGCCAGCTGTCATTCCTGTGGTAGACCTGGTGACTATTTCATGAACAGACTGAAATGCAATGTTCCTTAGAAGACCGTTAACAAGAAAACAGCCTGAGACAACACTAAAATCATTATTCACTCTCTAAATTTCATAAGTCTGATCTTTACCACAGATATTAAAACTTCTTCTACTGATTTATCAGATCTACATATAAGACTTTTTGCTTTAGCATCCCCATTCTTGAATGTCACATGCAAGATAATTGAGGTAATTTCCTAGTATCTCCTTGTAACAGGATTAGTTCCATTAAAAAATGAAGATAAAGATGGGGGAGAACTGAGAAAGATATAGAAATTGCTATAAAATATAACTGATTGATTTATAGTTCCTTTAATAGACTGATCTAACATGTCTAATATGTCTATGTCTAGCACCAACCTCATTTGAAAGAAAAAAAGTTCATTTCCAAAGTACAGCACATTTTTATAAGCCATAAATTTCAGGAATAACAAAAGTTTTCCCACACACATCTTCTAGGCTGTCCTTATCAATAACCACCATGGAAAGTTCAAAAAGAGTAGTACAAGAATCAGGTGAAATACAGAAAAAAAAATTCCCAGACTCCTGCAGTCTCACAGCATCTGAAAGATCTATCCTGTAATCATCACTCCATTCTCGTCCAGCTTGTAAAAGATACCATTAAGTTACATATTTACAAATCTGGAACAAGCCCTGTTTCCTCAAAAACAAGTCCCAGACTTTAAAAGTCATGCTGATGACTCTCCTGGATCACTGAAAACAAGGGTAAGGATTAAAGGAGGATGAAAACTTATTACAGAGTGCCTCAGAAAACAGTCCTTGGGGAAGAGCACTTGTAAATAAAAGCAAAGTATGAGGAATTTCTAATTCTGTATCTTCCATTCAGTCTTCAGTTATTGAAAATGGTGTATCCAAACATACAAACTGCCTCTGCAGCCTGACATTCTCTTTCAAGTCTCTCAGTGCTACTGAAAAGGAACATTCTTTTGATTTATTTTGCCCTTCAGAGCCCATTATCCTGTCCACCTAAAGTACCTTCGAAAGTTGCTTCTTTCCAGTATACAGAAATGTCTCTTCTCTCCAAAAAAATCTACATTTTTTTAAGGGGCCCTACTTTTCTGCAAGACTGTCATGCTTTAACCCCAGCTGGTAACTCATCCTCCCACAGCTGCTTGCTCATTTTCCCCAGGTGTGATGGGGAAGAGAATTGGAAAGGTAAATGTGGAAAACACATAGGGTGAGACAGACATTTTAATAGGAAACCCAAAATCCCCACATTCCAGCAAAGCAAAACAAGGTATTCATTCACCACTTCTGATGGTCAGGCAGGAGTTCAGCCACTTCCAGGAAGGCAGAACTCCATCACATGTTATATTGACTTGGGAAGACAAATACTATTGCTCCAAACACCCTTCACTTTCTTCATCTTCCCCAGCTCTATATGCTGAGCATGAGGCCATGTGGTCTGGGATATCCCTTGGGTTAGTTGGGATCAGCTGTCCCAGCTGTGTCCCCTCTCAGCTTCCTGTTCCCCGTCGCTGGTGGAATGAGGTATGGGGCAGAAAAGCACTGTTCAGCAAAACCAAAACATTTCCTCTGTTATCAACACTATTTCCAGTACAAATCCCAAACAGCCCCATACCAGCTACTATGAAGAAAATTGTCTCTACCTAAGATAAAACCAGCACTTCTCATGATATTTTCTATGTCTTAAGCAATTGTAAATGAATGAAATGAGAAACAGGCATATATAAGAAATTTAGGGTGTTTTCAACATAGCATACATCCTACTGTATTGTAAATGACCATTTTATAAAATGATGCAGTCCTGTTTGATTCCAGTTGCAGCTAAAAGTAAAATAAAGCCATTTCCTGGTTGATTTCAGTTGGAATTGGAGATAGTTTTTCAATATGACCCTCAGCAGCACTTAAAAAAGTGGGGGAAAGAGGCAGATAAGGCACTGAATGAAATAAATGGATCCAATCTGAACCCAGTTACTTCACAAGTTGATAGCATATTGGAAAGGCAATGCACAACCAGTAACCTCAGACATAAGAAACTTAATGATGGATGAAAATGAAAAACGTCAGGATGTCTATTTATCTATGAGAATTAGAATCCTTTAAACAAGTTATGAGTGAAAGAGCTGTTGCTGAACCGGATTTTAAGCCCATTAGAAATGAATGAAAAATCTAATTTAAATGGACATCATGTTTCACTAATATTAGAAAAACAATACTTTCTACATTTTATTAGAGGTGATAAATTCATTGTGACACCTGAATAGGACAGCTATTTTATACTAAAAGATAGTTTTCTCTGCCTAGAAAATAGCCAAAACTAACCCTCAATTTTGAATTTTATTTCCTGGTAGTCAGTGATTCATAATTTTAAATTACTATTAGTTTTTTAAATAATGGATGGATTAAAGCAAACTTTTGTTGGCATAATCAACAAAAACAGTTTGGACTTTGCTGCATCATTATATCTAGGACAATTCTGTCTAATAATCCAAAAAGTAAATTGTTAACCTGCATGATGCATGTTATTTATAAGGTGCTGGATTCTGGTCTCCTCTATACCTCTGAAAAGTTATGTATCTCTACATTCCTGGCTATGTAACTGAGTTCAGATCTGTTCTATATATCTAGCATATATATCTAGCATATGCATCAGTTTTTGGCATCAGTTGGCTATGATACTGTGCCAATCTTATGAGTTGCATTGCCGTGTCCTCTAAAAAGCCTCAAGTGGGACAAAATTCAGGTTATTAACTCTCTTTTCTCCATTCCTACACATATTAATGAAGAATGCAGCTGAGAGAAGCAAAAGAATCTGTGAGATCAAAGACTTTATCATCTCCTGGCCTGCCCGCAGAGGTGGCCTCTTCAAGGGCTGGCAAGAAGATTCATGGGGAGGAAATGTAGATGTTTTTGAATCAGGAGGGGAGGCTTTATACTGAACCTACCATGAACAACAGCAAAGAAACAACCCCTTAAAGCTTTGTTGCTCCAAAGGTTGGAGCTCACTGCAGAACATCAGATAGAGAGGTAAGAGGAAACTTTCTCTCTTAGTCTCTCTGTAGATGAACTACATATGGAAGGTATCTCACAAGCAGTAGCATCGTGATTGTAAAGACACAATTCCCTATCATAGTGATGGACAAGGGGGGAAGTTTTTAAACTTAAAGAGGAGAGATTTAGATTGATGACAGGACGAAACCAACCAGGGGTTGGTGAGGCACCGTAACATGTTTTCCAGAGAAGTTGTGGATGTCCCATCCCTGGAAGTGTTCAAGGCCAGGCTGGATGGGGCTTTCAGCAGCCTGGTCTAGTGGAAGGTGTCCCTGCCCATGGCAGGGCAATTGGAATGAGATGATCTTTAAGATCCCTTCCAGTCCAAGCCTTTCTATAATTCTGTGATCATCTAATGCTGTTCAAGCTTATGATTTTATGGGGTTTCTGTGATATAAATGAGAGCTGAGAAATCCCCTTCTGTACCACAACGGATACACTGCTTTCCTTGGAAGCTCTTGTTGTACATCACAAGCAAAAATTATGTCAGATGACAAGCAGTGATACTTCTGATCCACAGAGAAAAAGGTTACTTAGTATTGCTATAGCCTATAGTATAACATTACACTGAATTGGTTTCAGGTCAAGCAGAAACTGTAAGATTTATTAACTGGATTGTACCATGGTTTTGCTTTTGCCAAAAAGCTATTATAATAAATATAATCTTTCTTTCCCCAATTGGCTCTGATCTGATGCAATTTTAATGTACATAGAAAGACCTATATTATGCTATCCTTAATCTGCAATATCACTTAACAGAAGAACAGGTGAATGTGTTTTATAGTAAAATGTAAAATCATGGGGTTTTTTTCTTAAATAGGCATTCCAAAGTATAGTCATTAAATTAATAAAACTAAAAATTTTAGCTTGAATAATTTATGCTTTCACTCCAAGGAAAACTTCATATTTCCATCCCTCAGTCACCACCAAATTTTTCCTCAGAAGATTAAAAAATATGTATTTTCCTCTGAAAGGAAATACAAAAGCAAAACCTTACAAGAATTCTGTCATTTGAGCAATTGTATAAAAATTGCTTTTCCCATTCATAACATAAGCTTACTTTAAAACTGAATTAAAATCTTCAATAGGAATGCCATGGTGTGTTACTTTAATTCCAGATATGTAGCTCTTCACTATTGTCAATTCGCTAGTATGGCATTTTCTTGTTTTCTACTGAGGACATCCAACCCAGTGCTAGGAGCACTTGCCTGGAATAATTACAAAGTCTTCTAGTCCTTGAAGAAGCTCTATGGAAGTTAAAAAGAGAATAGAAAAAATCCAAATACACTGAAAATCTCCCAAAAAGTTCTTATTCTCTAAAAGTTAGCTGTTGTTTCCATGCTCCAGATTTTTTGAATGACACTGAATGAAGAGATGTTCCCCTATGCAGTCTTTTAACATGCTGAACATTCATAACTTTTAAAAAAGACCCTTGAAATATTGCTATTTATACAGAATCCAAGTCTCATAGTTCTCATTACATTCTTCCCCACAGGAGAAGCTGAGCAGGGCTGATCTATGGGATGTGGACAACTGCTGGAGATCCAGGTTACAGAGCTCCCCTGTGCTCAGAGGCACAGCCAGGTGGCAAAAGGGTGCAAGAGGAAGAAAGGACAAGCCAAAATCTAGCTTTTATTGATGGCCTTTAAGGCCATAATCCTGTCTTTGTCAAATAGTACAGAAAACTGCATGAAAAACTTTGTTGTCTGGATCTTTGAGAAGGTAACAGAAGGTATGAAACAGCCCAGGGCCAGAGAGACCAGGATCCTCACAGCAGAGAAAGCCATTATTTGTCAACGCCTCTAAATGATTCAGGCTTCTATCAGTGTTTGAAAACAAAATAAAACAAAATGAAAGAATCAAGAGACATGGAGAATAAGCAAAAAGTCTGGGAGATATGAAGGAGAGCCTCTGATGTGTTACCCAGATTTATGCTTACTGCTATATGCCATAGATTGGCTGTTGGCAACTTCTGAAAAAAATCCTTCTAATTGCTGTCACATGCAGGACCATAATCCAGGTTGTCTTAGATGAACTTGGGGCACTCAGCTGATGCAAAATTTCCTCATAGAGAATTTCACTGTCTACCAGTGCAAACTCACAGAAGGAACACACATAATGCAATGCCTTGCAAGTGGTAGATTGTTATGGTTGGATAAGAGGTACTCACTTTCCTTGGCACTTAGAGACCAATGCAGTAACATTCCTTAACCTCGTTACTAATTTGAAACTGCTCTAGAATCACAGCTGGGAGACATTAACTACACAAACAGAAAAAGGACTATGGTGTTGCAGTAGTTAGGGCCAGGCGTTCGCAAGATATTGTGCTGTTACAGAAAGGCAGGACCCCTACCCCAAGGAGCCAATAGCACAGAGTGTGTGATGTAAGCAGACGGAAGTGACCTCGTAGACCTGTACTATATAATTCTGTGTTACGAGCCAATAAACGCCATTTGCCATCAATCATATTGATGTCTGTGAGCAGATGGACCGAGTGGCCTGGGGTTGGCCACCGTGTCGTTCCTGAGCAGGGCCACCACGCCTGACCCAAAGGCTACACTATGGAAATATGGATCTGCAATTATCCTTCTTGAGCAGCACTGGAATCACGTTACTGTTGAGCTGTATTACTGACCCCATCAAGAGTTTTAAACCACCCTCCTGATCACCAGTTCTGTTGCACTGAGCACGGCAGAATATGCTTAGCATATGCAAGGCTAATTAAAACAAAATTCTAATTAGTACCTTTCTGGTTTTGAATCCATACAGCATCATATATTGAGAATTAATTAAAAAAATTAATTATGCATTGGTATTTGTCTCAAGTTATCAGCAGACAATCTATGTAAAATACAATATCTGGTTAAAGATGGGTCACCTATTAATTAAGAGCAATGTGACCAAACTAATGGATGGAGGTCTTAGTAATTCATAATAGCGGCATTAATGAGAGCCATGACTTGCATTTAAAAAATATTAATGTGTACTTTGAAGAAATAATGGTATCAGAGAAGCATCCTTTTACTCTCATCAAGTCTTAGCCTTGCCATAAACACAGGTTACTCTCTTTTGAGGACAACATATTACCAGCTTCATTCTCTTGTTGATGCATAAAGATCTACTCTCAACCTAGCACCTTTTGAGGAGGGACCATGACCTCCTTTATTCCTCAAGTTCTATTACTTCCATTTATTTCTAGAGGATGGGAAAAAAGTATTTAAAAAGCAGTGAGTGCACTCCTGTTCGTATTCTTCAGTGTTGAGAATGATGTCAGTGTAATCAGCATTCTTAATTATGTCCTTGAAATGTGAGAAGTTTGCAAATGACTTAGTTGTTAAAAAGGGAAGAAGAAAGGGAAATAAGAGGCAAGGGGTCATTTGAAATAAGAATGCATTCCTTAGAAAGAAATCCTAATTTACAGAAGGTCCTGATTACGGTTACTTTACAGGACCTTGCTGAAACAGAGAAATGATTTATCTGTGGCATGACCTTGACAAAGCTACTCCTTCTGCAAGGAGAAAATTGAAAAGTAATAGCTGGCAATGACACTTTAGCACTGAAACTCAAACCTGTGTATTTGGGTTCCTGTCTTTAGTTTTTTGTTTTGTTTTGGGGGATTCTTGTTTTTTTTCTGGGTCACAGAGAAATGTCTCTTGAATTTCATTCATTTAAGGTTCAAATCTCTCAGGTACAGAGCAGCACTGGAAGCTGCTGAGTACAGTGACTTTTTCCCACCATCACCACAGCCATTCCCCTTGGGAGATGAAGATTTAGCTCTGTTTCTTTCAGGATCACATCCTTAGTAATTAGTTACTTGATCCAACTCCTTGTGAAGCCAATGCGAATCATTCTCCTGAATTCTGTAGAGAACTGTATTGATGTCTCAGTATGTTTAGTATATAAATACTGTGGGGTTTGCCATTATATTAATTTTTTATCTTTTGCGGTGCCAGATTTCACAAATTGACGAATTCTCTCAGCTCCTGCTGAAGTCAATGCGATTCACAGGAGGTGCTAAACTGCAAGTTCAACACCCCATCTGTACCCTGCCTTTTGCAGCAGCCATAAAATTATGCTTGGAGACTGGATTATGACAGGCTTGTGCAAGCAGATATACTTAATGACTCTTTTAGCTAATCTGCACAATTGCCTCAGTACACAGGACATGGTTCTTAAAAACACTTGCCAGTGCACACAGCAAATACTTTAAAAGTTAAAAAACTCTAATTAAATACATGAAACAGGGCTTTGAGGAAAAAAAAAACCCAGCATACAATTAGCATCCTCTAAAAGTCTGAGGCAGAACATGATCATCATATTCTGCCCCAAGGTAGCTCACATATTTCTACCATTTTACACATCTCATATTAATAGGCCAACTGAGTGAGAAATAGAGTAACAGTGGCCAAATCACAGATAAAACTCCAGGAGAATTTCTGACAGATTGCAACATAATTCCACCCTTTTTGTTTATTTGTTTGTTTGCATTCTAGTTGCCAGACACTTTCACAGATCCATTTTTAATGCAAAAATTTATTATTTGTTCCTTTAATGGATTCATAAAATATTTAACATGGTCTGTTTAAATAAAGGAATGACATCATGCATAAAAAATGAAAAATAATGTGCCTGTAATAAGCTAGAGGTTACATTTAATGAAACAATGCCCATAAATGAAATTTCATTGGGAGTGCTGATGATGCTCATTTCAGATGAATGCACTTTGTATTTATTAGTTTTAAGCGTGTTCATCCTCAGCTTCTGTAATCAGAATTACAATATCCACTCAGATGAGAAAAGTAATTAAATCATTAAGACATACTTTCTTAGGGCTGGGTGATTCTGTGGCTATGCAACAGTTAGCTGGCTCCTGCCCTAAGTCCCTACTGCAATAGATTAATTGTTTTCTCATTATTTTCCAGAGGGTATCTATCCTCATAACAGTATGCGTGTACAGTCTGAGAATTATGTGCTTCATGTGCACTTCAGTAGCATGTGTATCTATCTCTCTGTCTTTGGGCTACCAGCACAAAAGGCAGCAGATTCCTGGTATGAATAGCTATGGAGAGTTACTTGCCACAGCACACTTGAGGCAAGACTCGAGAATGGCAGAGATGGCTACTGGACCACATCAAGGTTTGGGCGACATTTGACCCTGACTGTATTTGTTTAACCTATATTCAGTGCATCAGATGCAAAGCTGTACATATACAATTCACTTTACAGGCACAGTTTCAGTAGAAGGATAAATTATGAAGCCTACATTCATATATTCAATTACTCTGCCCTTAATGTGTTGTATTTTTCCAGCAAATGCCAGGGAAAAGTTCAGGAGATTCATAGTCCTTTAAGGTTTACACAAGCGTTATAAATGATCTTAAGGCCTTCTGTCCAGGATGGACTATGCCTATTAAGACTATTATCATGTGGTTCCCTCACAGCATCAGTCCTGTATCCCAAGAGCAGAAAGCTTCAATACCCTCACTCATCTCTGTCTCCTACACCTCAGTCCTATGCTGTTTGCATTGCCACAGTACAGATTTTGAAAGACAACACTGCTAAGGTAGGAATCAGATAAGGTCACCATCATAGCTGGGTAACAGCAGCTGATGCAAGAGTTAAAAACTGTATATCATTCCTTATAAATACTCTCTTATTTTAGTGCTTCAATCAGTCATTACAGAGGGACTTTCCAGAAGTCACCCCCTTGAGTTAAGCTCCTAAATCTTATTCACACGTATCCCTGATTCATGTATTCACCCATAAAGTCATCAATACTGTTGTCTGAAATCATCTCATTTTAGATGTATACAATGAATGTATCTACATCTCAGCTAGTCACATCATGTTCTCCTTTATAGTCAATAAAAACAATTGACACAGAGATGTGGTTTGTATATGTAGGAGGAAGACACAAAAGACCAAAGCTCAACTAGAGTTGAAATAGGCCACTGTTGTGTCAGATAACAAGAAGGGGTTTTTTTAAGTACATTAGGAGCAAGAGGAGATGAAAAGAAAACATTGAACTTCTACTTGTGAAGATGGTCATCTGACTAAATAGGGATGAAGAAGAAGTGAAGGCATTCAATGTGGTTTTTTGCCTCAGTCTTTAATAGTAGTGACAGATCTTGGGCTGCCCGGTCCCCTGAGGTGGAGGAGCACAAGTGGGGGAATTGGGTCTTCCCATTTGTGGACACTGAAATTGTAAATGAGCAGTTGTATCAGCTGAATGTTCACAGGTCCATGGGGCCTGAAGGGATTCATTCCAAAGTTCTGAAGGAGTTAGCAGATCCTATGGCAGAACCCCTCTTGATCACCTATGCACCCTTTAGCAAATTTGTTGATGATAACAAACTAGGAGGTGCTGTTGACTCTCTTAAGGAACAAGAGGGATATGGATAGTCTGAAGCATTGAAAAATCATTAATGGTGTGAAATTTAATAGGAAAAAATACTGGATTCTGCACCTAAGACAGAATAACGTGGGACACGAGTATAAATTGTGAGAGAAGTGGCTGGAGAGCAGCCCTGAAGCGAGGGATGTGGATGGTGGTTGGCAGCAGGCTCAAGAGCAGTCAGGCAATGTGACCTGGGAGCTAAGAGGGGAAACCCCATCCTGGGTGCATCAAACATGGTGTAAGTAGTCAATCAAAAGAGAGGATTGTGCCTCTGGACTCGGCATTGGCGCGGTGTCACTTTTAGCACTGTGTGTGGTTCTGGCCCAATAATTTAAGAAGAATGTGAAGGTACTTGAAAACATGTAGAGGAGGGCAACAAAACTGGTGAAAGGGCTGGAAGAATGTCTTCTAAGGAGCAACTGAGGATTTTGGGTTTAATTAGTCCAGAGGAGAGGAGGTTGAGGGGAAACCTCATGGCTCTCTACAGCTTCGTGAGAAAGGGAAGTGAAGAGGACGGTGCTGAGCTCTTCATCTGGGGATTTTGTCATAGGATGTGCAGGAATGGTTCAAAACTGCACCAGAAGAGGTTTAAACTGGACATTAGGAAGCACTTTTTACAAAGAGGGTGCTCAAACACTGGGATTGGCTTTCTAGAGAGGTGGTCAATGCCTCAACCCGTCAGTATTTAAGAGGCATTAGGACAATCCCCTTACTAACATGCTTTAACTTTTGGTCAGCCTTGGTGGGGTCAGGTAGTTGGAATAGTTGTGTGTTGTAGGTCCCTTCCAACTGAAAATATTCAATTCTATTCTACCTCATTCTATTCTCTTCTATGGAACACATCTGATCCTAAAGTGCACCTCTAAAATGGGTGAACACTGTACATACGTCTGCCTTTGTCAGCATAATCCTATTCTCAAGCATTATCATCTTCTAAATGTAAACCTATTATTTCAAATATAACCATAATTCTTCTGGTGATGATTAACTTTTGTTGAAAACCTATGAGATTTATAATGCTAATGTACTTTAATCTGTACTATTCTATATGTCTGTGGAGAGTGAAGGGGGAAAAAATGTTGTTTATATGATATTAAGGTGCTAAAAGTAACATAAATGCAGACACCATGCATCATTTCTCTAAATCGCTGGGCTGGAAACTGTCTTCCTGTCCCACAGAACACTTCCACAATTTTAAATATTCCAACTTCATATGAGGACAAGATAAAAATATGTGAAGAGGCAGGAGAGAGAAAGCATGGGGAGACACATTCAAGCAATACAGTAAGACTTTTACCTTAGGTTTTTACCTTAGATGAACATGCTCCTGTCCACACCACGAGCTTGAACACTGAAGAGTTGAAGGTGCATGTTCTTCAGTTTCCAATTATTTACTGCTCTGTGCAGTCTGTCTTCTTTTGATGAGAGACTCCCTTCTAAGCATAAGAAACCATTTTCCAATAAAAGATAAATCAAAAGTTTATTTAATTCCCAAAACAGCTCTACTTGCTATGTTTTGCCACTAAAAGCAGTAAAAATCCACACACTTGACTGGGAAAAAAAGGAAGTTGGTACAGTTATTAGAAACTTTTGTACTGTATTTTGGTGTTTCAGTGGTGAGGACCATAAAAGTTAATAGCAGCAGATTATCAAATATTTTGTTCCTCTGCTAAAAAAAAAAAAATAAAAAAAGAAGATTAATAAAATTTTTTTTTCCCTGTAAAAAAAAAAAAAAAAAAAAAAAGGAAGGGGGGAAAGAGCCCTTGCATAATAAGTTGATTTTTAAATGTTCTAGTTTGACTTTGAAGTTCTTTCATTGAGTTGAATGTTACTGGTTAAATTTACATCTTCTGTGAGCTTTGTGTTAAACTAGGCAAGTAAAAAATGCCTTTTCAAACATGTATGATTTTATTTTTCCCTCAAACCAGGAAAAGCACTGATTCCTTATATACAATAATCTATGTGTGAAGATCTGAGTTTCACGCTTCAAACATTTTGCTGCAGTTCTGCTCAAATTTTTCAAAAAATGTAGTTATATATACTTTTAAACAATGGGAAAAGTGTTCTTTCAACACAAACCTGTAAGACAAAAATAGCTGAAGAAATTGTATCTCAACGATTGCATCAGCTTCTCAAATAAACAACTTTCTTAGATACATAAAAGCATGAACAATGTCAAGCTCCTAAATGAGGGCTTCAGAAAGACATCTGATTTTTTTAGGCCCTCAATTACTACATCTATGACCAGTGGCTGCTATTAAAGAGCAAGAGTAAGCTGCTGGCCAAAATAATTGCATTATAGAATACACCATACTTTTAGTCATCATTTTGACATCTGATAGATACAAGGCATTGATTTGACAGTGAAACTATAAGTTCAGACCATTAGAGCTTCATTTCTGACATTAAAACAAGAAAATCACATTGTTATGAGGACAGAATAAGTCCTCTGATCAATAAGCACCTGCAAGATGATCTTCCAGAGACGAAAAATAATTTAAAAGCAATTTTGCTGAAGTATCTCTATGCTACTTTGTCTTTATTAACTCACATTTAAATCTCTTAACTTGGAGATTAACCTTAAGCATTTTGTAACCTGCAAGTCGTTTATCTCTGAGTTTTTAAAAACTTCTAACTAAACAATACCACCTTTTTTAGGGCATAGATATAACTGACTTGTTGATAATTTTGAAATTTGTCAAGAATATTTTTAGATTCTATGAGGGAGTTAATCACTTATATTGTGTAGACAAACAGTTTTAAGATTGACCACTATTTTAAATGCTGTGAAATTCCTCATGATTCGTGACAGTGAAAATGCTTCATGATATTTTGCAATATTTTTGAGCTGCTGTGGTGAAGCTGTTACCTTTGCAAGGTAAGAAAAACTACAAGAACAAAGGAACACACAACAACTGAAATATCCACAAAGGATGAGCTACACAAACGTGGTGATCAAAAGCAATTATATAAACACAGATGGTGAAAAGGTTAAAAAGGTAAAGAACACAAGGAAAACTGCATGTTGTTGAAGGCTTCTACAATAACTAACTTAATATAGCAAGAAAATAAAACTGCTACTTGGGAAACAAACCTGCATCCATCCTTTGGTGTGACTGAGGAATTCTGAAAGTGGGTGGCTGTGACTACCACAATAATAAGTAATGCACTTTTAAAACCTGCACCTGGAAAGAATTTCTAATACTTTGCTATTAAGTAAAACCAAAATGGTAAGTCCCCAGATTCCACTCTGGAAAGTTGCTGCCCATTTCCCTTTCTCCCAACTGATAAAACATTTCCATGGCAGTAGTTGGAAAGCTGAAAAATTCCACTGAAATTTCCTCAAATGGAATTTTCATTAATTCTTAACCACAAAAATTTGTGGACTTGCCTTCCTATCCTTAAGGGTTATTTTTAAAATTTTTTTCAAGGGAAATAATTTCTATTTTCCCAGCAGTCTTAATAATAAACATCCTGTCTCTTAAAAAAAAAGCTTTTCATTTCTCATTAATCTCTACAGCACAGAAGTGAGCATTTTAAATAATTCTTGGATCTTTCTACCAATATAAGTCCAGACAGAAACAGGGGGGAAAACTGAAAATACTGAAACTTTAACTGAAAGAGAAAGCACTGTGTTTGGTGTGAAAATACCATTTTATGTAACAGTGGTGAGGGTTTCTCCAGGGTTTTTGGGAATGATTTGCTGAGTGTCCTTTGTAAGGCTATACCTACACAGTTATGTCAAGATTTCACTTACATGTAACCCAAACTACAGCCAGACATACATGATAGGTAACAATACTTTCAAATTTCTCTTTAAATTTTAAAAAGAGACATTACATTTGTGGTGAAGAAGAAATAACTGAAATATTTGTTCAACAAATTAGCAATTTGATAAGTTTTGCCTTTAGGCTCACTCATGAAGTGGTCAGAAAGATCACAGATGACCTTATTCATATTTCCTAAGTAAAGGAGTTGAATGACACCAGGCCCTAATTATTTTATTTTATGAGTACAGAAATAGAATAGAAAGAACAGAATAAAAAGCATTTTCCAGAATTTGAGAAGCAATTTACCTGAAAATTTAGGGAAACTACTGTTTCAGCTGTTTGAGTGTATCTAATTGCAATGGTTGGCTGCATCAGCCTGAAAACTAAGACTTCACTTACTGCAGCTTCATGCATAGTTATCCATATCATGCAAAAAATAGCATTACCGCTTCCTGACTATGTGACCTAATTGTGCTAAACTACTTTCCATGTTGGCACAAATACAGCATAGGTTAAATAAACCTTTTGTGAAGGTTTACAATTCACCAGCTCGAAAGTTTTACTTGTACAAATGTTCACAGACAGTAATGGGAGAACATGTTGAACTGAAATCTATTTGGACAATTTTTCAGCAGCAGATTTCCATACTACCCAGTCATCCCTGTTAGTTTGTGGCGCACAGTGTCTGACAACTGAAAAATATGTAAATTGCTCTATACTTGTTATGAACACTCCTCCAGATTTTGTTCAAAAGCTGTAACAGACTGGGCTGCTCAGCATAATTTTTTGAAGCATTTGCAAAGCTGGTACCAGATCTTGCCCTCTTTCCATATGTATACCCCTCATTTGATTTCCGTGGCAGAAATGCCCATTTAGCTACATGAAGAAAGTAATTTAAACTCAACTCCATTTCCCTCAACTCTATTTGCCTCCCATTATACACACACACTACACAGAAATTTTCAGTCTTGGTTATTATTTATGGAGAGCTTTCAGGATTACCTTTTACAGCTGATTTATAAAAGTAATCACCTGCCTCAGACCAAAATGTAGCACTTGAACTTAAAATGCTGCTTCTGATTCGAAAGATGTCATCTGCTTGAATAAAATCCTTCCTTTGAAGCACAGAAAATCTTTTTTGAGATAGAAAAAAATCCAAAATTAATTTAAAATTCAGAATATTCGTTTTACAGAAACTGCTTGAATATGTACGCAGTTTCCATTGGATAAATATGGCACTTTTAATTAATTGTATAATGAGATATGCACATTGTAAAAACATATATGCACATATTATTTCATTAACTGTCACTTGAACTAATAATACTCAGGGTTCAAAGTAGATGCTGTTCTTTGTGTTCATGCTTATGAGAAGCCCAGATTGTAAAGACAAACATTATGCTGTACAAAACTGATTCAAGCAATGTAAAAAACATGCTCAAAATCTGTCTCTCAGATATCCAGGGCAGTTTCAGACCTTGCATAGAGTTTCGCTCCAATGTTCTCTGTCAGACCCTCCACAGTCCCCACCACCACTGTAAACTGACATAAGACAGAAAGAACATCTGGTAGAAAAGATAAAACATGCCACCTCTGAAACAGGCAGTTTTTGATGTTTACTCCCAGCTTTTAAGTTGGTAACTTCACCTGCTAAACCTCTTGAAATGTTCTAATGGACACACCTTAATTTTTACTTCATTGTTGTCCACTGCTTTGGGATCTGAAGAACCATCTATATGGAAGGAACAACCCTTTCATCTTAAGTTAAACAGCGAGTTCAAGTGAACAAATTTTACATGTGGTTTATTTTTCTTCTCTATAGAGAACTCTGAATTTATTAAATAACAGAAGGTGGCATTCCAGATTGTTTGCAGGATGTAGACACAAGGGTTTCGTTTTTAGCACACTTCGTAAGTATTTTGCATAGACAGATGAAGATGCACAACACACTGTAAGCAAAAGCAACATTTCATGCCTTCATTCCATAATTAGGCTTAGCTCTTAACAAGTCACATTCTAATTCCCACCAAGCAAGTATGAAGAGGGCATCTGATCTCAAATACCTTATTCATGCAAAGAATAGGTTCAGCTAAAGTGCAACAATGAATAAAATATGGGAAACGTATTTCTGAAAGGTTATTTTACTGTGTCACCAAGTTAATTCTGGCACAAGATGACTCAAACCATCTGCAGCTTCAACAAGAAGAATTAAACATTTTGACAGGCCTGAAACCTCATACTTTGATTTTCCATTTTTTAAAATCCCAGTTTAATTCCACCTCACTCCTCCCTTTTTTCCTAATGTGCTCCTTGCCATTATCTCACCATTAAATCCAAGGGCTGAAAACGCCCCATTGTGTGACACTCTCAACCAGAGGTTCCTCAGGTTGAAATGAAGTACATGGTAGTTGTTTGCAGTCCCTTGCTCAGAACTCAGGTTCCAGAACTTTTTGCAAGTCTGACTTAGAGCAACCTTAACATATTACCCACAGTTTGTGTGGGTTTGAAATGCAAATGTTTACTTCTTACAGTAACATAAACATGATTTGTTATGCAGGGCACTGACACTTCTTATCATACCTCTAAGAAATGGTTTAACTGCCACTCTTAAACACATTTCTTAACACCAGGATGCTTGAAATTTATACTTTGGATAACAACAGTGTATTACAGTGAATGCATAAACCAATATACGCTGACCCTCACTTGAAAATTTAGGTTCTAATTCAGGAAAAACATTTGCCTCATATTCTTCTGTTTAAGAAAGCATTTAAATATTGTCCTCTGTGAGGATGGAATTCTTAATGTACTTATAATGTTAGAGAGTATCACTGCATCCCACCCTTCTGCATTTTTCCCCCTGTCCCTTTTCCTTGCCATCTGCCTTTCAGTGTTAATTACATTTATCTGTCTAAAATTTTCCCACATGCTGCATTTTTTATTGAGCCAAATGATACAGTGCACATGCATTTTACTGGCAAATTTATGGCTAGAGGGCTCTCTTTTTTTCTGTCCTTTATGGAGAAGAACAGTTCTAGTTTTAATGCTTTGGCACATAAGCTTTAATAGCATCCATGCATCTGCTCCCGAGCTCCTCACTTAAGCTCCCTGTGTACCACCCAAGACGAAGCTACAATGCTGAGAGGACATTTCTCATCACTCCATTTCGCACTTGCTTCTCAAGCCTTTTCATTACTGCTGAGCACATAGTTCTAAAACCTGAAAGGTAAGTGAATATGCACAAAAGAACGCTTCTCCCTCAACAAAAAGGCTCAAGCTTTCAAACAGTGAGATGAAGCCCAGACCCCAGAGACTGTCCCACCCAAAATTCACTTCTGCTTTAGGAGCCTTAGCCTTTCTTACCATTGAGTTTCTGGGCTCTGCATGTGTGAAACTCTTTTTTTATTTTCTCTTTTATTGTACTTCCAACCTTTAAATGCCAACATTATACATATGAAGGGGGAATAGGAGCAGGCTTAGTCAAACAATTATGGGCAAATAATTTTATTTTTCCATTAAAATCTGCATTATATTATTCTAGGGTTTATTTTGGGGTTTATTATTTTTGTGTTTGTTACTTAATTTGTAGCTGATAGATACAGAATGCTTTTCCAAATTGGATGCAATTTCTACTCTAAAATACAAATGCAGTCCACAATTTTAAGAACATTCCTTAAATGTATGGGCCAATCCAATAATAAGTTTTAAGGAATAAAGCCATTAACATTTTGCAATGTCAACCAATTCTTTCTTTGTAAACACATTATATACTTCTGTTTGAATTTAATCACTTGCTAAGCAGCTAAATAATTATTTAAAGCTAATGAGAATTAGTTTTGAAGTTGTTAGTATTAATGAGAAATCACCATATCCATATTAGTGTTTCATAGTGCTAAATATTTGATACCTCAGTTCACATTACTGCTTGGAGGATACTAGCAGCAAACAAAATTATTAGTTTCATTTTGTCAGATAAAGCACAATATTTTTAGGCTTTTTTAAAAGCAAGTATTTTGAAATGAAAATAAAACTATACTTCATTACAACACCAACAAAAAAACCCAGCCAAACAAACAAAAAACCAGCCTCCAGATTGAGAAGCACAATCCTATATACTTGTTTTAAGCCTTTAAGAGAAGGAGGGACAGAATCATAAGAATTCAGTGGCAATCTGGAGAACTCAACACTTTCTAGGAGACTTTCAGCTCCTTTTAGACATAAGCCCTAGAGAAATTGTTTCTCTCTTGCAAGACCTGCCCTATTCTCTTCCATTGCATGTTTTGAACCTCTCAAGACTGAGCTTGTCCTTCCTGTTCATTGGAATTTTAAATCAGTTTCTATTTTGTTGTTTTTGTGAAGTACTCGGTGTGGTCAAACAGCTTGTCCTTTAAGCTAACAGTAGTGATTAGATGGCACTTCCCAGGCTGCCAACGACTTCACAACCCATAGCCTCTTAAAATTCAGGAAAACATGAGCATGAATGTTTCTGGTCCAAACAGTGTTACAAGGACAGCATGGAAACACAAACAGCGAGATAAGTTCTCTATTTATAAATCACCAAAATTCTCACTGGAAAAGAAATCTACTGATTTGCACCCAGTGAGCCTATTTGTAGAATGAATATAATTACCTTCTGATAACATACTATCTTTTTTTTTTTTAATGTTCTATGACTTAATGATGAATACACCCTCATCTCTAAATCTTTCTATGCTTCTGCAGCAGTTTATCCCGCCATATCAAATGTCTCTCAATATACAACCTAATAATTTTTTTTTTTTTTTTTTTTTTGTGATCCATACAACATGCCTGGGTGTAGTAATATTACAGGTTTTGTTCAGCTTATTCACCTCTGTGTTAACTATCTCTGGCAGTTCTAGACAAACTTCTTAGGGCAGAATTTTCCAGGCAGTCTAGTTTTTAATTCTTTCTCAGTTTAGTTGTGGTTGTGGGCTAACCCTGGCCAGCAGCTAAGCACCACACAGCCACACGCTCATTCCCCCGCAGTGGGATGTGGGAGAGAATCGGAAGGGTAAAAGTGAGAAAACTTGTGGGTTGAGAAAAAGACACTTTAATAGGAAAAGTTAAAAATAAAGGCAAAAAGAAGCAAAGAAAAACCAAGAAAAAAAAGCTATGCAAAAACCCCAAATTGCTCCCCACCAGCAGACCAGTGCCCAGCCAGTTTCCATGCAATTGCAGAGCTGACAAAATGCCGCCTCTGTTTTTATTGCTGAGTTTGACATCATATGGCATTTGGTCAGTGGGGGGTCACCTCTCCCAGCTGTGTCCCCTCCCAGCTTCTTGTGCACCCCCAGACTCCTCACTGTGGGAGCACAGTGAGAAGCAAAAAAGACCTTGATGCTGTTCAGTAATGACTAAAACATCCCTCTGTTATCAGCACTGTTTTCATCAGAAATTGAAAACATAGCACCATACGAGCTACTATGAAGAAAATTAATTCAATCCCAGCCAAAATCAGTACAGTTGTACAATCTGTAGTTGGCACGGCTTCCACCGCTTTCCCTGAAAAACTATTTCATGGTCTATTCAAACTCATTGTAAGGAAGCTTTCCTCTGCTGTATTTTTCCACTAGTAATTTTATTGCCTTTGGAAAAAAAATACATTCTTTAAAATTCTTGATGTCTTTCCATCCATCAGTCTATCACCCTTACTCCCACATAACCAAAACTTCACGTAGTTGGCACTTTTATCTGCAATCACACTTCCTGTAGCCCCACAACTATTTTGTTTCTTTTAACAGAAACACTTTCTACTGTGATATTCTTTGCGAATATGCACTCATCATTACACCTGACCTGGTTATGTTTTCTACAGCACCCTTACAAATCCAGTCATTTTACACCTACATGTTTCTATGGGTTGGCACTCAGTGATTTATCTGAGAGAAACTCCCTTTCTTCTAGCTTTCTAGCACAGAATACCATGGCTCTTAAACTAACCCATGACAATCCTCTCCATGTCCACAAAAGAAATGCCTCCTCATTCTCCAACACATTCAAACTGCCAACAAGGAATGCCCCATGGCACAAGTTTACTCCTAGACCATGCCTTGGAACAGCCTGGGAGAGCACTTGTGACGTCAGACCAGAGGTGTGCCAAGAATCCTTGTAACCACGCCACAGCACAGATGATCAAGTTAAAATACCTGGTCCCTCGATCTTGGTTTGTTCCAGTGCTTGGATAGACTAACCGTGAATCCCAGAGTTCAGAATTATTTCTTCAGAGTGAAAAGGTGTCTCCTCATTTCTGCTTTCAGGGGGTCTCAAAAATTACAGGCTTTCACAAAGGAAAAAGTATGTTAGGAAATTTTTATTCATATAAGATGACAGTAAACTCCCCAAATCTTGTCTAAAAGGAAACAATTCAAATCACCTGTGTTCCTCACAGCATGGTGAACTCATGTCTATACTTGAAAAAAGTCTTTCAAAATGACTTGGTTATGATTGTAAGAGTTGTTGAATTAGATGAAGAAAATGGTCTATGTGGTTCAAGAAACAGATGCCAGCACAGATTAGCTTTAAAAATATATAAGAAAACACAAAAAAGGCAATCATGACATACTTCCTCTTTTCTTGAAACAGTGTAACCTCCTTGGGCTATGCTTTGAAATCCATCTTCTAGATCCCTTTAATCACTGGTGCACTGAATGCTCTCATTATCCATTCCCCTGTCCAGTCTGTCTGAGGTTTTAATACTAAATAAAGATAACTACAGGTTGAAAAAACAAACAAACAACAGCAAAAAAAACCCATCAGTGAAAAATTACTTTTTCTCAGAATCACAGAATATGCCAGGTTAGAAGGGACCCACAAGGACTGTTGAGTCCAACCCTTAGCCCTGCACAGGACCATCCCCAAGACTCACACCATGTGCCTGAGAGTATCATCCAAACACTTCTTGAACTCTGTCAGGCTTGGTGCTGTGACCACTTCTCTGGGGACCCTGTTCCTATACCCAACCAAAAAGAAGTTATTTACTGCTATTTGATAAAAGGAATGGAAAATTTTCAATTCCTATCTCTTAGAGCCTTCCTTTGTCATTAGGTTTCTTTACAGTTATTTGAGATGTGCCTTACTGGGTAAATTTTTAGAGACTGTGTAGAGTGTTGGCACACTGTTATTTCTTTTTTTATGGGAGCAGATTTCTATTTAGGGAAAAGAAATATTTGAGAGAGCAGGAAGCTTTCACAGAGGAAGAAATATTAAAGGGAACTAAAATTTCAGTGCAGTTCTAAGAAAAGTTGCTTGATTAAAGATTTCATGTTTCAAGCAATTTTTAACATGAACGTTGTGGCAGGATAGGCCCACACTGATAAGATCTAAAATCCAATCAGAGAATGCAAACTATGCAAGTCATCATGAAGGCTATCTGCAAGCTCAACTGCTGATGCCAGGATGCTGTCTTGGTGTTAAATTATACTAAAGCCATTCTGGTTCACCAGACTTCAAATACAAATCGTGCTTTTGAAACAGGATTTGACAGATAAGCTGGTCTGCCAGCCTATAGGTCTGTGACTGCCAGTGAATCACTTTATGCTATAAAAGTCCAGTCCCCTTCCATACAGTCAGGTTCTTTTGACATAAGCCTTCTTGGGTGTATGTGTGGAGGTTCCTCCATTGGTTGGGGATGCCCTCCAAGAATACTCCTCAAGACTGAGAGGAAGAGATCTTCCCACAAGTGTTGATTGGGATGAGTTACATCAAATCTCTACACAATAATTATTTCCTTTTTGCTAGCTTTAATATAATGGCTTTAAAACTTGCTTCAGTATATAGGACAGTATTCTATCTTATACTACTTTCTGCTATATTATACTCTTCTAGTAGATTTTTATCTATTGTGTAGTAAATAATCCCAATTAAGATCTTTTGTTTGATCATTTTTGATAATAAATAATTCATTTAATATAAATATTCTCATTTTGCCAATCATTAAAACCTGAAAGACAAAAGTGGTTCAATCATACCTCTAATTCCTTGAATTCAAATAATTTACATAACCCAAGGCTAAGACTAGATTCAACTGGACCTAGACTCCTCTCTGAGAAGAAGTTTAGACAGCAAGGGAGTCCTTTCTGCACCTCGTGACTCAAAGGCAGGATTTCTTTAATACATTTTGTCTAAGCCTTCCACTCTCCCATGACAAACACAGAACTGGAAGGGATCACCTGTGCTTGTGGAACAGAGTTGCTACCAGTGTCATACTGCACTACTTATTTAGCATTATTTACTGTGACTCAAGCTCAGCCTCTGCTGTCTACCTGCTCTCACATTAACTCATCTTGCATATGCACAGATCAACCATGGGAACCAAGACAGCCAACTGCAGCCTACAGTGAGGCAGAGTGGGTCAAAATTAGTACCTGCCAGTGTCTGAGCTGTTGGAGTCTCTTAAACATGTAAGGGCTCCAAAAAAACTCAAGGAAGCTATTTCTTCTTTTGCACAAAGGTCAGGGGGTCTCAACTTTTCTCACTCAATCTCCAGTAATTATCTATGAATCAGCAGGGAAAAATCTACCCTCCCGCCTCCAAGCACTCCCAACCCCAGAAAGATGTCATTAATATACAGTGTGATAAGTGACTTATTCTTGTTTCAGAGACATTAAATTTCCAAAGACTTGTTGATCAACAACTTTATCACAAATTTAATTTCCAGTCTCCTTAAACTGCCCTATTTTAATGTCCAATCCTTTTCAGTAGATTACCAAACACCATCTTATAACAATTTTGATTCCTTCTCCAGCTGGTTATTTGTGGAACACAATTCCAGTAATTCACCCTTTTTGTTTTTTACCCTAAACTTGCTGAAGACCAATTATAATTTTTTAACTTCAGAACCTTTTTCCTGTTCTCCAAAAGTATTTGCAGAAAGTTATCCCTTTTGACACTCAGTTGGTTAGGTCAAAAAGGCAAAATCTTTTAATCTGTCAACTAAGGTTTAACCAATGCTTTTTACAATGGAAAACACCTGAAGCCAAGTAAATTCCTTGGCAGTTCATAGCTTCATCTTTCAGCTAAGGAACAACCTTTTTTTGTCTTCCAATTTAGAAATTCTCTATTTATAGCAAAAAGAAAAAAACAACCAAAAAAACCCAAACAACAGAAAAAACCCAAACAACCAACCAAACAAAAACAAACAAACAAA
>VXBX01000114.1:857208-893094 GCA_013400415.1 Scytalopus superciliaris | reverse complement strand
AAAACAAAAAACAAAAACCAAAAAACTGAGTGCCCAGTGTTGCCATCTGAAATTCTCAAGTTATCTCATACTTTTCATTTCAGCTGCCTGAGTCATCTGATCCACCCTGCCTTCCTTTAATGGATGATTCCTTCCCCACTCCCCTGTTTTAGCATTACATCCCAGCTTTATGACCAGTTCTGAATTTCAGAATCCCATACTGAGTTCTCTGTATTTGAGTCATTAACGAATACATTAAACCATATCTGTGACAGATTGATCCCTTGAGGATAACAACAGTAGCCTTTCTTTGTCCCAGTATTCCCTTCTGTACAGTCTCCCCTTTCAACAGCTCTGCAATGTATCCCATATCCTCTATTAATTGCCATCATCTCCACCTGCAGTACCAAATTCCTAGGCAGCATTGTGGAAAGTGCTTTTCTGAAATTCAAAGGGATAACACCATTGTATCACCTTACACAAGGAAAAAAAATATAAATAAAATAAAGAAAAAATAATTATTCGCTGATCTGACAAAAAAAAATCACCTTTGAGAAAAGGTAATGTTATATAAAGGTTGTATTTTCCTTCAAAATGCTTTCTAACACTTTGCCTAGTAACAGGACTGGCTTTAAGCATAGACTTGAGAGGCAACTGCCAAGGGCAGCCACTGCTTTGCTGCCTGTTTACCTTGTTTTCACTCTCTCTGTACTTTGCCTCTATTTTGCTGACAACCTCCATGGGAGTGGGACCTGAGAGAAAGAGATATGCTTCACTTGCAGCCCTTTCCTTCACTGTCTGACCAGCTCCTGCTCTCAGTCCCAGTTGATGGGTGGAGGTACAGGAAAGAACACAGGAGGATGGGCAGACTGGGAATAGGTTGAAACCTGTGAGGGTTGCTGAGTGCCTGGTGTGGAGACTGATGCAGATTCTCATCTTGCCATAGTGGAAAGGACAAGAAGGTAGTCTCAGAGGCAATGTAGGAGACTGTCCTTTGCTGTTATGAATTGGAGAATGAGGAACTGAGACAGAAGAAGGGCATCTTATGGAAATAAATTTTATGCTGGAGAAGGAAGGAAGGAAGGAGGGAAGAAATACATTAAATGGTAGAGATACAGGAATATTTTTTTGCTTGTTTTGCTTTTTTTAATGGGCTCTGTGGAAAAAAAGAAGTGGCTTTGGGGAGCTGAGAAGTCTGGGAGCTATAGTCCTTACTTCCCACATCCAGTAATGTACGATCCTTATTTCTTCAAGCCCCTTACTGCCTAGTCTGTCCTCCCAAAATCCTTTGCTCCATCACAAAACTGAAGTGTCACCACAAAAAATGAGGGCTAAATAAATATCTCTGATGCTCACTCATTCAGTAACAAAATTCAGTTTTGCTTGCACTGAAAGAAGCCCTAAGTTGGCCCTGGTGAGAAGCAAAACAGCAGGAAGTTGTGAGGGAGAAGGGGAAGTTATTTCTAAAAGATTGTTACTGGGTTTCATACAATTTAAAGTCCATTAAAAATCCTTCCTGCTGGACTTGGCATTTCTGCACTAGATTCTTTCAGCAGTCTAGAATAAAGATTATCTGGATTTTGTCACGCTTAGCAATCTAAGCTTTGCTTCTTAAAGCTTTGTTCTGCTGCTTCTGCTTTTGTTAGAGCTACTGCATGTAATGCAGTTACAATGACTGATTTATAATTCTATCAGAGATCATGTACAATGTACAAAACAAAGGGTTAACATGCTAATCTTCTTGCATTCAACCAGAAATACCCCAGTGGAGCCAATCTGAGATAATGAAATTATAGCTCAACAGGAAGATCCTGAGAAAGGAGTGTAATGGTTTTAATAAACAAGGATCGCTGATGTTGGGGAGAGAGGTTTTCTGGAGGCTTAATTATTCTAAACAGCTAGGGAACACCTAAGTAACCATGATAAATAGTGCAAAGCATTGTTCTTTATGTGAGTACTTAACCAAATCAGGATGTAACTTCCTAATTTAGCTGTGGAATGACACAGAGCACAGACCATATACAATGTCCACAGGTTCATAAAATCATAGATATGTTTTAAATCATTTTAAAAAATATATTATTTTCTATTGGCTAGAAAATGTGGTTAGGAAAGCAGAGTCTATCATCTGAAATGAGATGTCTGTTGTATCATTTTCCTGTAAGGGACTGTACAGTAGGAAATTGTATCTGGAGGTTGAATCCGAGTCACTTTATAAAAGCTTGGACAGCATCTTGGATGGCATCTTTTCTTTCAAGTTTAATAATATGTGATTGTTCTATCCTGCAGGAGGAAGGAGGCATTCAGGCAAATACCTGGTTCAGAGCAGCATTTCTTACATGTGTCCATGTGCTCTCCATGAGAAATGCATCATTCTAACAACACTTTTTATGACATCCCGGCATCAGCAGAACCAGCTGTCGAGGCTAATGGAAGTACACAATCTTCCTGATGATTTCTGGAATAATCCAAAGGAGAAGATGATGACAATTACCTTTGAGACACCTGCCTCTAAAATAGCACATGCTCATTTTAAACAGGTTGTAATCTCACCTTGAGTGACTGCCAGGCTTCATTTGGATCCTTCATGTTTAATATATTATTTAGATTGCATGGTTTTAGGCCTGAAAGGAAGCAATTTAGATTGAAATTAGCAATAGACTGTGGAATTATACTGACAAGCAGTGGAAGTTTAGATAGTTATTTCAAAAATATCACTCTCTGCTCCACATGTGCCTCTATGGTACTAAAAATGTTTAGAGAATGTTAAGACATCACAGTTAAATGCCCAGAAATAACAATTCTCAAGTTAAGGTGTCAGACTGTGGCTCTGCTCCTTTCTTTGTTTCCCAGTGCATGACCAGCACCAGAGTATTACACACACACCTCTGGCTTTTGCCCATGATCAAACTGGGAGAAAAGCAGGGAAGGATGGTAGGCTGATCAAGGAAAGGAAAATGTTCTTTATAAGAAGTGAAGGAAGGCTGGTGGGCTTGTTTGCTCTAGTCAAATCAAACTTGATTGGAAGCTGATTAGAAATATATCCGAGATGATACAACAAAAAGGAGGAACTGTTTAAATCTGAAGAATAATGTTGGTATGACAACAAAATAGTATAAATCTGCCACAAATAATTTGAGGCTGAAGACTGGAAGAAATTTCCTGTTAGAACAGTCTGTTGATGACAAAAATAATAGGGAAAAAACCTTGCTAAATTTCAACTTTCTAATTGCAGTAGTCTTAATTCTGTGAAACACTGACCAGCTTCTCATTTTAGATCACAAGAAATGTAGCCCTATGTCCTTTAAGTCTTGATAAGGGCAGAGTTGTGATGATTATCTCCTTTTTATCTTTTTCCTGCAGACAAATGGGTCAGGAAACTTTCAGCCAAACTAGTAAAAGTTTCTGAAAGTAGAAGGTAATCAGGAGCTCTTTGACACCCAGAAATAAATCTGCTAATGGTGTACACTATGTGTCATGATATATGGAATTGCCATTCATCTTAAACAGCAAGCAGTTATTCAGGGAAACCACAATTTGCAGACACTGACAAGCCCTCATGCATGAGTTCCAGCTTCATTTCTTTTACTTGCTGAGGACCACATACCAAAACCAGACCCCAGTAAATCAGTTACGTTAGTCTAATCTTGAGGTGACGCAGGCATGGACATGCATGGTTAGACTTGTACAGAAAAGAGGCACGCAGACCTACTAGTCAACAGTCAGTTTAGTTGCTTTTCTTACTCTAGCAATATTGTTTTATCAAAATGCAGCCAAATGGCATTTATCATTTAGCCATCCACCCATGCTTCTTAGAATGGTGCTTACATTCCTATTTATACACCAATCTTAGTTATACCTCAAATCTGCAACTTTATATTGCATAGTTAAGTTCTACTGAGACTGGAGAAAAAATTCCACTTATCAACTTCTTGCATTTTTTCTACTTTTTTTAAACATACAGCAACTTCTACAGCTTTTTTATTTTAGACAACATATCTTTTCAATCCAGCCAGCCTTCAGTGGCAGTGTATATTTTTAGGAAGCTGTACAGCCATCTGGAAAGGTTTTATTTTTTTTGTTATGTTTATCCTTTGCACTTTTCAGATTTCTGTCAACGTCCGTGGTAACAGCTGCTGCTATAATACTCTCCATTCTTGTGTGGTTTGAGAGCTGCACAATCCAATGTGGTTTGCAGTCTACAGTTCAATCAACTACCATTTGTAAGACCAATAGTTGTGGAGGTTTGCCTTTGGAGACCATTATACAGCAGCCATAGGTGTCATTTCTGTGTCCTTTTTCCTCATGGTTTATTTCAAGGGTGGTTGGAGAAGACTATGCATTAATTTTTCATATTCATGCATGCATATATAGATATATTAAAAAATCCTGAAAATTTTGACTTTTGAATTATGGGGTTTGTGTTTGGTTTGCGTGTGGAGCATTGTTTGGTTTTGTTTGGCTTGGGGGTTTTGTTTGTTTTTTGAGGAGGGAGGTTGTTTGTTTGGATTCTTTATTATTCTCTGTACTCCTATCATCCACCCTGTAAATTAAATTATTTTCCTTGTTTGGCAGAGCAGAAACTCTGAAGTATTGCAGTTCATATATGGCTCTATGTTATTTTTCATGAACAGTAATAGCTTGCATAGGCATAAAATTATTCAACTAACAGGATTAAAAAAGGTGGTATCACTTGCAGGACATGGTAACTGTTTCAACAATAAAAACAGAAAATAAGGTAAAATTTCAAGTAAGTAACTAGACCTGAGAGAGATGTTTGTGTGAAGGTGAATTATATTAATCTGAGCTGAAATTTTAGTTGCCTTGCCTATTAAAAGTAAAATGGGACAAAAGTTATGATTGCAAAATATTTTTAAACAAGCTCCCTAAACATTTATGGTAATCACTGGAGGAAAACCATTCCAATAATTTGCTGTCCTGAATTCAGAAACGTTATAGTATTTGATCTACATTCAAGTACTTGCCAAACTTTTAGGGGCTTTTATCCTGGAGAGCATCAGTAGCTCTGAGAAGGGTGTCTGCTGAGCAAAGACCTGCCTGAATACCCAACAGCAAATACCAAAGTGGTATTCTGGGGGCTTAGGGGTTCAGATCTAAATTTATCTCATGCGTCTTTAGAGGCACACAAGGCAGGTGCCTATTCTAACCTGGAAGGTGATGCTCCCTTTGCAATCAGTGGAGAATATGCAGAGAGCGATTCATCCCACAGTAGGACCTGAACGAGCATTTAAGGAAAATTTCACTGGCAAAAACCTGTCTATCTAGAATGTTAGAATCACAGAACTGCTAAGACTGGAAAAGCCCTCTAAGATCACCGAGTCCAACCATTAACCCAACACCACTGTGTTCACTACTAAATTATGTTTCCAGGTGCCACATCCACAGGCCTTTTGAACACTTCCAGGGAACATGATTCCAACACTTCCCTGGGCAGCCTATTGCAATACCTGGAGTAGTAAAGATTTTAAGGACTGAGTACTTGGAATTCAGCATTTAATTTCAGTCTCCTAAAATTAAACTTTTGCACAAATGTCTATGGATTGGGACATTAGTCTCAGAGAACTATCTGTACAGCAAGGATACAAATATGCCCCTATCTTTCACACAGTAAGTTTAGGAGGAAACTATATTTCTTTGAGTTATTCAGATTTTCCAGCAATAGGCCATGTAGACACCTAAAAGAGATCTTGACATCAAAGAAAAACTGAGAGTCTCTACTTGGAACTTGCCTTCTAGCTAACCAGCTCTTCAGTTCACCAGTGAGGACCTTACCCTTCCCTTACACAAGCTAAACAAAAAAGCCAAATAGCAGCTAGCAAATTTTCATGACCTTATTCTACCTCTGTATCACATGATCATGGCTGTGCCTCCGAAAAATTGCATGGATCTACTAAGCCAAATCCTCCTTAACGCATTTAACTTCCTGCAAAGTTTGACCAGCCTTAAGGAAAAACAGGGAGAAAAAGAGCTCCATGAATTTATAACCAATACAGTGTGTTGAACTGTAGGCCCAGCAACGTCAGCATATCAAGGAAAACACCTCTAGGGAACTCTTAACATCACTGAGCAGAGAAAAATTTTGTATATGATGTAAATACTGGACTGCCTGTCTTTCTATATTGTTATTGCTAAGCTCTTTACTGTTTAAGCTGTGTGGTACAGTTCTTGTCAGTCTGTGTTGTACCTGAATGTTACTGTAAACAAACAGCATTATGATAAATCTCTTGAGTTTCCCCGAGGCACTTTTGCTGCTGCTGGAAACCTGAGGTCACTGTGCAGTCAGTCCTGCAAATATCCCTCTTGACTATCAACTAGGAGGGCACAAATCTGGATGCTGTGATGCTGGAATGCTTTAATAAAAAAACTCACAATACAGAGCTTTGGGAATCAGCGTCTTTAGGAAGTCTGAAAAATCTTTTCATTTCTTCTAAGGATCAGGAAAAAAATCGTGTCTGTCAAACCGTCAGTGTGCAGCAGGAATTGTCCCTGAGCATATGCTGTTAGTGCACAGACAGATCTGGCAGTGAGAGTCCTGCTCCTTTATTGTGATCCACTGACAACTCACGCGAAGGTTCTTGCCTCCTTCAAGGCACAAACTTCAAGGAAATTAATTTGTATTAAATAGATAAGTGAATAAAATTGGACATTGGGGTTTTTTCACTATAGAGGCTGGAGGTCAGACTCCAACAATGTAAGGCAAGCTAACACCTGCAAATGACACACTGAGACTTAGTATGATGATTCAGAAAATCTGAGTTAGTCATCTTAGGCTTTTAATGATGGGAAGCACTTGTAGCCTGCACTGTGACTGTGAAGCCTTATAGAGCAGGACAGTGACTAACTGACTGTCCTGCCTAACTCAGGGCTGTATGTTAGACATAAGACACAACCACTCTAACTTTATGTACCTAAGTCAGTCTTGTGTTTCTAAGCTGCCTCTGTAGTCCACACAGAAAAGCAAGATCATTAAAGCACCTTTCAGGACACCTATTCCATGAGACAAAGTATTTCCCTAGATGTGTTTATTTGTCTCCACTGACTTAGGCTTACACAGGTAAGTTTTGAATGTGCACATTTCAGGGAGATAAAAGTCATCATAGCTAGCTTAGCTCATTTCCCATCAAGTTACATAAGTCCATATATAACCATAGTACTATGAGAAGGATGACAATTATTGTCACTGATTGGACCATTATGGGTATTAATTATGTTCTCTATTTGTTTATTTATTAATGTTTATTTATTTTTCTAGTGTGAACCAAAAGAAACAACCTGTGGTTTGCTCAGTTGTCACCAGAGTTCTTCTGTATTTCTCAAAATATGCTACCCTAAAAGAAAGACTGACATTCCTGAAATCACAACTCATAAGAGCTTTCTGACTTGAGGAGGCAACAAATAAGTATTTACTTATGTGAAGCACATGACTTTATCCCAGTGGCAAGTTTAAATCAACACTCGAATGGCTATACTGTAGTTCTGTTCCCTTCTTCTCTGTCACACCCAAATAAAGATCTCTACTGGAAGTCAGAACACTGTCTTGCAGCTTAGTTTTCAAAATTATCTTATGCCAGAGAATCACCCACCTCACATGCATGACAAGCAATATTATACCACACATCATTAGACGTATGAAAGCATGGATATGTTCTACTTACAAATCCTAAAAAAGAAACATGAAACCACCATTATCTAAGGTTTTATTTCTGATGCAGGCAACCAAGAAAACCTCATTCTGTGTGGACTACTTGGCCATGTGCATAAAGAAAACATGGTTTTATTTGCACAAAAACCCGTGAAAAGCTTCAAAGGACTTTAAAAAGAGTCTTGCTTCTAGTTACATTAGATCCTATAGAAACAGGAAGAAGAGAAGATGTTTATTGTGCCATTCTGAGACATCAGCAAGATGAGTGCAAAATTGTTCCCATTTCTCTGGATGACTTAAAACATCCAGAAGATTAATTTGGTAACCCAGGAAGACTCATTCAATCCATGTTTGCAGGCTAGCCTGGCATAGAATGAAATACAGAACCTACTCTGAAACTCTAAAATCTCCCAGAGTAAATCTGTGAGGATTTGCAACACTCCATTGCCCATCCATCTCAGTATCCTTGCCCCCATCAGTAAGACCTTCTCAGGCAACTATCTGGGAAGAAATGCCAAGACCTATATAAACTGGTTATATAGCCAGTATTTTTTATTACCTCTGCTAACAAAAATTTACACAGACTCAAACTCTTCTCCATGACTGCTCATTGCAGACCATGTGGGATGCACTTAGACTGAATGCTATCACAAGCCATTTGAAATTGAAAGGCCCTTGAAATCTGTCCCAAAATGTCCAGTGCCCTTATGTCCCATATACATTCACAGTCACTTAGGAAGCCCAAACCTGCAGCTAAAGATGTCCTGGGTGCTCACAAGAACACCTGGCTATGTTTGTGGCAAAAGACGGAGCGGCCAAAAGCCGTGTAACATGCTGTAGCTACCCCTAACACAGACATGCAGAATGCAAGCACCTACCACTGTCCCCTGCCCTGACACTCCATTACTTAAAAGCACTTCTATCAACAACTAACAGAGATGGGCAATTCTTCCCATCCAGAAGCCACCTGGGTGGCCAAGGATGATGCAGTCAAGCACCTCTCCCCAGGTGTCTTACAACCATTGAGGAAGAAGAAACATAATACACCCTCTACATGCACAAATGCTGTTGTTTGTGCCTCATGCCTAATGAAAGGTGTGTCTTTATGATTCAAGAAGACAAAAAAAAGCACACAAATGAAGAATATACATGTATCTTTGTAAATATAGATCAGAATATCCTTTATGTGTGAGTCAGATTTTGTCCTGTCACATAGGGAATAAAAGCTTTCCTAGAAAATGGTGTCATGCAGATTTCTAATATTTTTTATCCTGAGTGAGGTGATGAAGCTACTTTTGTTCTCCACACAAAAGTGGGTGCAGTGAAAATTGTGTGTGAGTTGCCAGCACATTTGTGTTTTGAAGGGTTATTGATGTGAATAGCAGGTGAAGTGTAAAGAAAAGGCTCCAGCTGTTTCTTGTTTTGAATTCTTCTTTGGTGCAAGCACTAAGAGCAAATACTGGAATGGGAAAAGTTAAACTCATAAGTGTCCCAGTTACACTCAAAGAGAAAAGAATTAAAACCCTTTTCTGTTGGTGTGCTATGCGGTTCTGCAACATTGATTTTATTCACACATAGTGCACAGCTGTTTATTGAGTCTGACCCTTGAGGGGAAGCCAAAGAAACACTGGAAATGAAACCAGTCAGAAAAAGACAGTTTTCCTTTCCTGTTTACTTGATAGATGTTTCATATTAAAAAAAAAAAAAAAAAAAAAAAGTCAGAAAAAAAAGGAAGCATTTTTTATATAGCGGTGACTTGCAAATCATTGTTTTGAATATTAGCATAATTACTTCAATATTTCTGATGTTTTTCCCATCTTATTCTCCAGAACAGAAATGAAAAAAATGAAAATAGTGGAAAAGTTGCTGTTTCTTATTGTTCAGGAGACTATAAAATAAACCTAAGCAAGGCTGTCCTTTATTAGAATGATTTAGTAACCAGACCATCTCACTTTTTTATACTGCCTTAAACGCTACTATAACCAGCCTTAAATATGTCATTCCCATTCTGTTTGATTGTTTTGTCAGAATAAGAAATATAAAATACATAATGGATTCAAATAAAGGGAGATTGAAATGCAGTGAGCACATTCAAGTCCCTGCAGATCCAATTTTGTGGGTAGGGAGGATGACTGGGAAGTTGCTATGTGAGTACTTTTTGCAAGACTCCTGCAGAACCTCCCTTACTTAATACAAGTCTTCCTGAATTGAGCAGGACCATTATTGGAATATAAAAAAATATGTAAAAATGTGAGACAGCACTTTGGAACTGCAACTTTACTTTAAATTAATAATACTGAAGAAAATAAATGTACAAAAAATGATGCCTTCCACCCTCTTTTCTCCTTAGGTGCCTCTAACCTGCCAGTGGCAAGACTTGCACAGCAGAAAGCGATTTCCACAGCCATCAATTCTGTATTCAGTGCTGGGCAATTCATCACAACCAGAGAAAGCTAAATTCTATCAACTTGAAATGGCAGATGTCTATGTTTTGAGACTTTTAGAAGGATTCAGATTTAAGAATTCTTTTTCCTTTATTTTATATTGCTACAGACTCAGTTCTACTATATATGTCAAAAAATTGAAATTCTAAGTCTTTGAGTAAAGAGACACAAGTGGTTTAGTGACTGCAGAAAAGAGAAATGTTCTCCTGAAGGACGACGTGATAAAATCATAAACGACTGTGAGGATGCTACCAGCAAAACTAGTGTTTGAACCTCAGGAAAGTTTAAAAAGCCAGGTCAAGGGGACTTGACAGAACACAAAATCCAGGATACAACCAGAGACAGAGCTGTCAAGTGCTCTGAAGACAGTTCAAACTCAGTGTTGCTTACAGAAAGAGACAGTGGAATATCTGAATGATGAAACAAATGATAAATCAGAAAAGGCAGAATTTTAGGTATTTGGATAAGGAATGCTGAATCCAACAAGATGGTTGGTTGGCCATCACAGGAGTGGAAGAAGAAATGCAGATTTATTTTTTTTTAAAGGGAAAATTGCACATCCAGTTCAGAGTTAGTGAAAAATATTTCCCAATGTATTAACTTTCAGGTCTTCCTTCCTCCTTTTTAAGACAACTAAGCTGGAGGTCAAATGTGTGGATAAAAGTAAGCCCGTGCAATTTTTTCTTTTGTGCATGTAGACTATCTTTTCCTATTATATTACTTCTGAGTTTTATGTTAAAGTTACAATGCTCTTAATCTTCTTCTCTGTGATATCTACAGGAACAAGGACAATGGTGGAAACCTTCAGCCTGAATAGTTCAGCAGCTTAGGCCAGCACATGCATTGATCAAATGCAAATAATGTCCATTATAGCCTATGTTGTTCTGATTTATTTCAACAAATCTGAAAAGCTGTATTAAAAAAAAAAAAATCACTAAGGGGTTCAGTATTTTGCTGCAATTAAGGCTCTTCTTTGACTTAAGCATACTGGCCAATTATTAAATAAGGTCTGTCAACCTCACTGCCCTTTAAAGAATCTGTTTAAAGTCTTTTGCTCTGAAATACACAGAAGAAAATAGAATAAATTTTAAAATAAAGGAAAAGATTAAGGTACACATTTAAACACACAGATTATGTAATAGTCTCCCTTTATAAAACAAATCTCAGTGATGCAGAATCAAAACCTCACCTTGAAGAACTGTGGATTGCACCATCATAGAAGGTCTAAAGTAGATAAGAGAATGAACCCTAAAATGTGAGAACAAGCTTTGCCCCAGTTAGTATTTCACACTAACAGTGGCTCCAGATGAAAGGCCTTTCACATACAATAATATGAGGGACATTGGACAGTTTTCAGATCTTATTTTAAGTGCTAAATTCTCCTTTTTCTAGCCACATTGAACTATGTTTTACTGCACGGTCTACTCTAGGAGAACCCACCCTCAAAGTGCCACACAGCTCTCATGTACAAACAGCACTAAAGCACACAGTTTTATCATTAATTATGGGGCTTTTTTTAAAGTCTTTGGCTATTTTTCTAACAATTCATAATTAATTCCTTAAAAAGTCAAACTGCCAACCACCAAACACCACCAATGACTGGAAGTTAAAAAAGGCAAATTCATAATAAAACTAAAGATGCACATTTCTAATGACAAATAGTCAATTAGCCATGATGAATGATGTCATGTGATAATTTCAAATTAAGATGAAATACCTTTCCAAAATTTGTTCTGTATCTCAAGAAAAAATCAGAAAATAGATGTGGATAATAGGAAAACAAAACAAAACAAACAAACCCAGCAAACAAGTCCTTAGTCCTGTACTGAAAACTGAAAGCCCATCCAGACTTAACTGGCCTAAGGCACTCCAGATCTTTTCCACAGCACACAGGGATGAGTGTGACCTAGAATCACATTTAGATGCAGTAGTAAACCCAGCAGAACTCACTGGGTATCCTCACAGCTTTATAACTGCAGATTTCATACCAAATCAAGAGCAAATCAAAATCTGCAGAAAATTCCTCAACTGCCCAGCTCCCATGCACTACTTGATCACAGAAGTCCTTTGGAATCTTTCAAACTGGTTTTCTAGTATTTACTTATTTAATTTTTCATTTTCCTTCTTTCAAAACACTATCATTCACCATTTTTCTACCAGAGCATCTCCTTCCATTCCACAACTCCCTTTCACTGCTACAAACAAATACTGATTGTCCCCAGGCCCAAAGCGGATGTCACCAGCCCTGGTTTAAGCTTTAATTCCATTTGTTTTTTCTTTCAAATGAGCATTTTCCAAGTGTATCTGCTGATAGGTTTTGCCAAAAGCAGCAACAGGGTTGGCATCCCTTTTTTTGCCCAAAGGTCTTCAGGATGAAAACCAGGGAATAAACTAAGCACACCCAAGTGTAGAGCAGCAGAATATTGCTGAAATTGCTGAGATCCCTCTGCTACTCATTCCCGTAAGAGCCTCATTCCTCACCTGCCTGCAGGTCCTATCCAAGACCACCTCATCCTCTTTTGTTGGGTTTTTTTTTCTAAGCTTCTCCACAAACTAAATCACCCAATTCACAGTATCAGCCTTTCATTTCCTTTATTCATCCAGATTTACTCACATATCGCCCCTTTCCAAATAACTAGTTGGTAGCTGAAAAATGGTATTAATTGCTGATCAGAGAGGAAAGAACGGTTTTATGATCCTGCCCCATTACTGAAACTCTGCAGCCAGATTAGTTACAGGGCAATGGGTCCTCACCTCTTTCTGCAGCCTCTTCATTGTATAAAAATGCAAAGAAATACGGTGGGGCTCCGATTTAATATTACTCTCCTCCATATTAATAAATAGCTAGGCTGGAAAAACCAATTTCCTCTATAAATTTGAAGATTGTTATAGATGACACTGTCCATTAGTATTTGCATTTAGGGACTTCCACTTACAGAAAAGCATGCAATTATGTCTTTGCTATTAACTATGCTACACAAAGATAAATGTTATTTAAACCTGCTGCAAATTCTAAAGGCCAAAGAGTTTTTATAACTAGGTCATTTTTAATGACAATAATTCCAGATTGGTCAATTCCCTGCCACTTAAAAAGAAGAATCAGGCAGATAGAGCATATTTAACTTTGGCAAATTCCATTATTTCATGAAACAATTGAGCAATATGTTGCTAAATCTTACACTCTATGCTTTTTTTTTTTTTTTGCCTTTTTTTTTTCCCTCAAAGAAATAAGGCTTAGCCTTCTCAGATCAGCTTGGGAAACTTTTCATTGCAAGAATTATCTACAAGAAGACCCGGAAAATAAATGAGATTATTTTATTTTTGTGCAAATGGCTTCTTAGACCGATTTTTTTTTTTTTTTATTTTATTTTTTATTTATTTTTTTGTAGTTGTGTTTTAGGAAAACTTAATACAAAGTCTCCACCTGGTGGCCAGTTGTATTTAGGTGAAATATTTTGCTACCTGCTCAACATACATATTTTAATATCTTTCCTACTCAGCCAAGCCATTGCTTCACATTGATTGTTATCATTAAATCAGGGGAAAAAAATGTGCTGCAGAAAGAATATCCCTAATGTATTGAGTATACGACTCTTCATCAATATCCCCCACATTTGTAATTTTGCACAGATTAACACATGATTTTTGCCAGTGTCTTGTTATGATCACACAGTTTTGATACACACCCAAAGAGCCCAAGAAGGTGGAGAAAAATGCAGAGAAGGGTTTGCAGGGTAGTATGGAATACAAACTGCAAAACTCTGCAAGTATGTCCTGCCAGAAACTGAAAATTTCGTAGCAGATCTGGAGATAAAACATGGGACACCCTCTGAGCTAAAGTAAAAATTAAAAGAAAATGTTCATTAGAAGAAGAGAGTTTGTCAAAGAACAAAGCTCAGTGTGGTGGGTTGACCCTGGCTGGACAGCAGGTGCCCACCAAAGCTGCTCTGTCACTGCCCTCCTCAGCTGGGCAGGGGAGAGAAAATATATCAAAAGGCGTATGGGTTAAGGGCACACAGAGATCATTCAGCAGTGATTGTCATCGGTAAAACAGACTCAACTTGTGCAAAATAGTTTAACTTACTATTAACCAAATCAGAGTAGGATAATGAGAAACAAAAGTAAACTTTAAAACACCTTCCCTCCACTTCTCTCCAGGTTCAACTTCACTCCTGATTATCTCCTCCTCCCAGAAGCTCAGGGAAACGGGGAGTGGGAGCTGTGGTCCATCCAACACATTTTCTCTGCTGCTCCTTCCTCCTCACACTCTTCCCCTGCTCCAGTGTGGGGTCTGTCCCACATGAGGCAGTCCTCTGCAGGCTTCTCCTACAGGAGTCTTTCCCATGGGCTACAGTTCTGCACAAACTGCTCCAGTGTGGGTCCCTTCCATGGAGTGCTGTCCTTCAGGAACAGGCTGCTCCAGTGTGACTCCTCCATGAGCTCACACGTCATGCCAGCAAACCTGCCCCAGCATGGGCTTCTCTCTCACAGGGCGCCCNGCAAACCTGCCCCAGCATGGGCTTCTCTCTCACAGGACGCCCCACAGGTCTTGCCAGGAGCCTGTTCCAGCAGGGGCTTCCCACAGAGTCACAGCCTCCTTTGGGCATCCCCCTGCTCTGTTGTGGGGACCTCCATGGGCTGCAGATGGATCTCTGCTCCCCCATGGACCTCCATGGGCTGCAGGGGCACAGCTGCCTCACCACTGGCTGCAGACGAATCCCAGCTCCAGCACCTGGAGCACCTCCTGCCCCTCCTTCTGCACTGACATGGGTGTGTGCACAGTTGTTGCTCACATATTGTCACTTAACCCTTCTGGCTTCCATGCAATAACTATTTTCCCCTTCTTAACTCTGCTATCCCAGATGGCCTCAGCCTTGGCCAGCAGTGGGTCCACCCTGGAGCCAGCTGGCATTGGTTCTGTTGGATATGGGAGAACCTTCCAGCAGCTTCTCACAGAAACCATCCCTGTAGGCCCCCCTGCTATGAAAGCCCTGCCACACACAAAACACCAATGCACTCATAAAATTCATCTAGCAGTATCACTTGAAGTGGTGAAATTTAATCACAGCTTTAAAGAAATCTGTGCATTTGCCATCCATGACAGTTGAACGGTCACTTAGCAGTGTTGCAGTGGATGACAATATGCCATCTGGTGATGAAGATATTTTTGTATTACAGGATTGAAGTTGCATAACTACTGGCCAAAGAAAAGTTATTTCAAGTAAACTATTGTGTTTTTTTCTGATGAAAGCATTGCAGTTTTATTGCAACATTAATGCAGACGCTACATAAATGCACTTCAAACAAAAACTTAATTCCCCTTCTCTTTAAATCTTGCTTGAAACATTCTGTGCATGACCCAGCTCTTCATCATTAATCTTCTGTTTTGAGCATCTCTGGTCAGCTAAGCCAATCACTAGTACAACTGTTCATTGGTTTTGACAGGGACAAAAATAATAGCGTGCCATAACCAGGACAGCTTTGGATCTAATGATCCAAAATTAAATGAATGTCTGCACTCCCTTTGGCATCAGCTATGAAATCATAACCTGTTGGAGCAGATATTGTGGATTCATACTGCAGAACTGTAAATTTATAGGCCAGTGGTCCCTTAGTTATTTTGAGAGTTTGCACCCTGACTGAATACTTGCCAAAAAATCAAATAGAATGTTATAAAGACCAGCACTATTTTTTGTTTAATACAAAATCTTTTCTAAAGCCATTGTAGAAGAAACTATCTCCTTCTGTGGAAGTAAAAACTACAAATAAGGAAATCTCAGATCATATATGTCTTATGAGTTTATAATTATACCTTTATCAAGTTATTCCTGATGTTAATATTAAAAAAAACTAATTTTTTTACTCACAATTAGTGTGATATATATCTGTATGAAGACCTATAAACTACTATTATGGTAAATCACACAGTAGAAAGAGAAGTACCTACAAAACATTGCCATATAAGAGTGAATAAGACTTTCCCAGACCACCTCACAGAATAAAATATTTCAGAAGGAAAAAATTCCTCTGAGGTAATCTCCTTCAGCTTTACAGGAAACAGCCCAAGCTTGCTCCCTTCAGGCACTTCATCTAATCTAGTTTTAAATAAGCCATATAATGAGGCTTCTAAGATTCCCCTGGGAACCTGTTCTACAGTCTAATAGAACTCATTTTCAGGAAGTTTAAATTATTTTTAATTTCTTCCCATTATTTCTAGTTATATATATCATATTATTCTTCATACAGTAAAACCTTTTTGAAATATAGTAAACAGTAATTTTTCTTTGTAAAAACTCTTACCATCATTAATAAGCTTACTAATTGCAACAAGGTTTTCTTTTTCAAATTAATTTAATTCTGTTGAAAGGTTACAAAGCAAAAACTGACTAAAAATATTTTGCTGGTTTTATGTATATATATCATGTATAATAATGTTGTAAGGTATCCTGCAAATACGGCCCATTCAAAAATTGGGATTATTAGTACCAAGGAGATTTGTTAGGTGAGTGTCTATTTAAATTGAAAATTGAGTGTCATTTTAAATTGAAAACCTCCTTGTTGAAAAATATTTGGAGTGTAAGGATAACAGAGAAGAAGCAAAAACTCACTGTAAATTCTTACTGTCTGGATGGAACAGTCATTGTCAAAATAAGCTCCCTGTTTATTAATAAACCCTTTTAGCTCAGCCAAATTTACACTTAAAATCAAATATCCATAGAAGACACTTGCTGGGAAAAAGCCATTACACCAGAAAACATGTAAATTTGAAATAAGTAAGCAAGGAAAAGGACTTTTGGGAACTGTACTATATTTTCTGACATCATGCAAACACATGATGATGATACCCTGTTATTTATAGTTCTGGTAAAGGATATTTGTTCTTGGAAAGTTGCATGGAGGTAATTGAGTATGTCTATACTATCTCTATGCTATATTATCATGTATGTGTGTGTTGCTATGAAGTAGCATGAACATGATATAAAGTCTAGTACTGTGCACTAATCCAGTCACCCAGCTGGGACCAAGCTTAGTTACTACAGAGAAACTGCCTGTTCCCAAACTGGGTCACCTAAAATTAGTTCAGGTAATTGTACAGTACACTGTGCATAATCCATGAAAATAGTAGTTATCATAGAGTAAGTAAGGCTGGACTGGACCTGTCAAGGCCATTTGGTCTGACCCCTGCTCACAGGGCTAACCTGTGAGTGGCAACTTGTGCTCAAAGCAGGGGCAACTTCAAAGCCAGGGCATGTTGTCCAAGCCTTGTTTCAGTCAAGGGTTTGTATCTCCAGGGACTGGAAAAGCCACAGCTTCTCCAAGGAAACTATGCCACTTCTTGGCTAGTCTCAGTGGGAATATATATACATTTTTTTGTCTTGTATCTGTCTGAAATTTCCCTTGCTCCAGATTGTGTCCATTGTTCTTGACCTTCTACCACACACAACTGAGAAGAGACTGGCTGTTTTCTCTACCTTCAGTTTAGGCAGTTGAAGACTGATTAAACCCATTCCAGTTTGGGGGTAGATGTCCTCACCACACAGGCACACTGCTCACTCACACTGAACCTGTTGTCCATCAAAAGCTCAAACATCTGATTTAGGATACATCTCCCCTTTTGCTGCAGAGGCTGCCTTCTAGCGAGCCAGTTCTTAGCTGGGACGGTTGTATGGGGTTGTTCCATTCCAGGTGTCCCACCCTTGGCCTTGGGTGTGTCCAGGTTGCTCAAAAGCAGTCTCTACCCCAATCTTCCTAATCCATCCTCAAATATGAGAAAGTGTTGATTTTTGGTGGGAAAAAAAACTACCAGTAAGTTTGACCTTAAAAATACATGAAAATATTTTGGAAGAAAACTAACTGCATGAGTTAGGGTGCATGGACTAAATGTAATGAAATATTACAGCAACCATTAAGCAGAATTGTATTCTCCAGGTTCAAACTTTCTACCTAAATCACCTTGTTCAGCAGCTGTTGTACCTGCAGGCATCTGGAATTACAAGCTGCCTCCCTGTCTGATTTCCCAGTTCCCCAGACACTGGGAACTATACTCCCCAGAATGCCCTGAAACTACTTCAGTCTCAGCACCTCAGTGCTCCCACATACACCCAGCTTGGAATCCAAGCACAAACTTTTTAAAAATTGCCATCCTTTAGGGGCCAAGCAAAACAGCAGACTTTCTTTCTTACTAGCCCTCAGGGGTTCCCAGTTGTGAACAGGCTACTCTGAGAGATCACTTTGAATACAACATGGGGCAGTGCTCTTAGCCTATTTTTTACTTTTCATTTTTCTTTTTTTAAGAGTTGACAGAGAAGAATGTAGCAAACACCGACTCATCAGCAGCTTAATGGTTAAGTCATTCACCTAGAAAATGAGAGATGTTTTCAGCTTGACAGTGTCCAAAAACATACCTTCCATCACCAAGCTATAATGACATCAGTAACCTTTTCATTCCCTCCTCTTGAAATTGTTCTACCATGGACAAAGCAGTGAATGGGTCACAGAAGCAAGTATTTAGAGCACATACCTTAATCCCATTAGTTCTGAGCCCTGCCAACCAAGCTACCAAATCATACCCTTTCCTCTTTTGCACAAGGAACCCCAAATGCGTTCCTGCACTGCTGCACAGCTTCAGAAAGAAGGGAAGCTGTTCTTTCTCAAAATGTCATAGTCTGTAGGCACTTTCCACATGTTGTGGCTATGGGTTTAGTATGAATTTTTTCTTGGAACTCGTAATAGCTAAGCAAGTGATGTAAACAATACATACTGTATGCAAAATGAGCATTATCTTAACTGGTGGATGTGTTTTGTGAATGACTGCTCACTGTGTTGAATGAGCTATTTTCAGATGGGTAGCTCAGGAAAACACTACATAGACAGATGTCCCTACTTAAACTTCACAGAAAGTACCTTGCTCTAGAAAGGTGTAAAACAGAATACATTTTCATCCTCACATTTTTCCGTGTTCAATATGTAGACTGTTTTAAATCCCACATTGAGGGATGAGACTTTTCCCCATACAGTCTTCAGGAAGCCTTTGTATTCCCCAAAGGTTTCTATGCCTGGGAAATGAAACCCAAACTAGATATTGTGCGAGGTCTTTGCTGGATCTAAAGCCATAAGCTTTTTGTAAGGCATTACTTCTCATTTAGCACAAAATAAGGCATAGTAAGTTTTACTGACTTTTTCATTTGGCTATCAGAGCAGATTCCACAGCACGTGACACAGGGCAGATGTTTCAGTATATGTTCCTAATGACTCTTGAGTCTGAAGGGAGAAATGCTTAAATCAACCAATCAGAAACTGACCAGAGGTGCCTGAGATGCCACCCTTCTTTAGCTGCAGATAGGTTCTTCCATCCACTCATTCATAGCCGTTTAACTACTCATAAAAATAGAAGCCTAAAATCCTCTAAATCCTCTAAAATACAATATGAGGATAGTCTACTATGAAGCAGGTTGATGCAGTCAATCCAAGCAAAGAAAATGCAAAACTAATTATCTGTTTCAGACCAAAGTTGGTCTTTTTTTCTTCCTTTTCTTATTTTTAAATTTCTTTCAGGTGTGTGCTTTAATCTAAGAGCTATCAGTAATTTGATTCCTTTGCTGAAGGTGTTCTGCTTTGCAGAAAAGGATCCAAGATTAATTAGGGGAAATAAAGGGTGCAAAATGCAGGCAACATGACTGGATTACAAAAGTCCTAGTGTCTGCTCCGAGTTGTTTCATCAATGAGTGTTTCATATAAAAATGCATAAGAATTCCTTGGAGCACAGGTTTCCCCCTGCTCAAGAAATCATCTAGATCCTAGGCTTGACTCCTGTGGCTAGAGAAAGAGAGACGTACCACAGTTCTTTAATATTTTTTTAGTACAGTAAAACAGCTTCAAGGGGGTGAATAGCAAGCTTAGAGCTTGAAGGTGGGAAATGAGAGATGAAGGTTTGAACCCTTGGAGGCAGAAGGGGGAATATCAGCTTAATGCAAAAGTAAGTGAAATTCCATGTTATATGGAATGTCAGATTAGAGGAGCTCAATGGCTCCATGGCTTAAAAGAAAATGAACATAATTAAAGGGCTTGATCATATATTATGTGTTAAGTTCAAACTCCTATGAAATCAGGGTGATTAAACACTACAGAATTAATAAGAATCAAAGTCTGTCAAATGGTGTTTTCTCTCTTAACACCTTGGTATTTCTTTAAAGTACAAAAAAAAAAGAATATTAAACCCATTTAAACCCCACTTTTATTCAATTTCTTTGTATTTGCAGCAAAATAATTTCACAGAACTAGGCCTAATTATATTTCAGGGTCACCCAGTAGGATTCCTAATGTTTATTGCTCACTAAAAATTATGCTGCAATCACAGTTTTAATTCCTTCATTATGCAGATCTTAGACAAAGTAGCCCTAGAAACTTTCTTATTAAATCTGCAGGAATCAAAATAGCTGTCCCTAAAGTCAGTTCAGAGCTAAATAAATATTTTCTTGACTTTGTTTTCACAGTGTTTATCATGGAAAAAACTGATTCTTGAAGAGAGGAAAAAAAAAATTTTAAATGCATCTAAACAATTGAGAAATAGAAATTTACTAGGCATTAATGGGAACATGCATTTTTAAGTGCTTTTGAATATCCAACCTGCAAACACAGTATCTATTTCTCTACAGATAGCAGGATTGTGCCACAAAATATTTTTTTTATATCAGGTGTCTCCTTAGATAGCATCTCCAACCTTTTTCTCCCACTGTGCCTAACCATCAAATCACAGAATGGTTTGGGTTGGAAGTGACCTTTAAGGCTCATCTAATCTAATCCCTGTGCTACATGCAGGGCTGGGTATTTTCAACTAGATCAGATTGCTCAGAGCCCTGTCCAACCTGCTCTTAAGATGTGCCCAGGGATGGAGCACCCACCATCTCTGGACAGCCATGCCAGTGCCTCACCACCCTCTTTGTATTAAACGTCTTCCTTTTATCTGCTCTAAATCTACCCTCTTTTAGTTTAAAACCATTACCTCTTGTCCTGTTGCAACACACCCTGCTATAAAGTTTGTGCCCAGCTTTCTTGTAGCCCNTGCTCAGAGCCCTGTCCAACCTGCTCTTAAGATGTGCCCAGGGATGGAGCACCCACCATCTCTGGACAGCCATGCCAGTGCCTCACCACCCTCTTTGTATTAAACGTCTTCCTTTTATCTGCTCTAAATCTACCCTCTTTTAGTTTAAAACCATTACCTCTTGTCCTGTTGCAACACACCCTGCTATAAAGTTTGTGCCCAGCTTTCTTGTAGCCCTCCTTCAGGTATTGGAAGGATGCAAGAAGGTTCCCCACAGCCTTCCCTTACAGAAACTGAAGCCCAGCTCTCTGAGTCTGCCTCCCATAGGGGAAAGATCCAGCCGTCTGAGCCCCTTTGTGGCCTCCTCTGGACCCGCTTCAGTCGTTCTGTGCCGAGAAGCGGAGAGCTGGACGCAGTAATCCAGGTTTCACCTTTTCTCAAACCAGAGGCAGAGATCTTCACTTAAAGGACATTTGCGGGTGAGGTGAGCGCTGCAGGCGCCGCCAGGAGCGATCCCTGCGCGGCCAGGGCCGGCAGGTGTCAGTGCAGCTCGCAGGATCCATCGGAACAAGCACATCCCGCACATCCCTGCGTGCCTTCAGGAGGCACCGCCACCATACAAACCCCTCCCAGGCAGATCCAAAGAGCAGTTAAGCTGATACCACGAACTCCTTTCACATCAAGCATTCCTGCTGCTGCCCCACACATACTGGATGCAAAAAATTATTCCCAGCAGTAACTCGAGCAGCTTTTCCCAGTCTCTACTATTCACACTCTCAAATCAGCCAGCAACGTTTTGTTGGTTTCTGGGGTTTTCTAGGGAATCCTTGCTCACGCCAGGACTACTCAAAGGGGGGATCATGATACTTTTTCCCTGCCAGATCATTATGCCTCCCATTTACAAATAATTTTCTGAGGAGGAAATCTTTCCTACAGTCTTCTTGTACCTCTGTGTAGCTTACACACTCTGTGATGTCTACAATGAACCTCATATTTCACATCAACAGATAAATTATAAAACATAGCTGACACAAACCTTTAATACCTACGGCATGGAGCGCAAGATCAGATACAATGATGATGGGTCACTGTGGGTGGCAAAACACTTAAGATCACCAACACCAAAATTAATGCTAAGCATTTCTGTAAAACCCATAGAAGCAGGTGTCTTTAAAATTCACTAATTATCTTGTGTAACAGGGATATATGCACTCACCCCCTGAAATATTTCATACGGAAAGACCAGAAGTCTGGGACAATGAGTAAGCGAGCATACCTATTTTCATCTCTTCATATGTAAGCAATTAGCCAACATATGAACACTCTGTACACTGCTACAGACTGGTGAAAGAGCCAAGTACACCCATGAGTCTACAGTAAAGAAATCCTTCATTCCAGAAGCAAGGTTTTGGAAGTTACCAAGGTACAGACTAGCTGTAACAACAGGGTAATTTAAGTGTTCCCTCAAGAGTTCCCTTAGTCAACCTCCTGCTCTGAACTGGGTCAGACCAGGTTTGTCAGAACTTGATCCAGCTGTTTATCCCGTTTCTCCAGCTTCTCCCTCTCGACTGCTGCCTGTCGTCTTTTAGGTGCATCAGCTGATTGTCTCAACTTGGTGTCCTGTTATCTGTGTACCCTGAATCCATGGATCACAACTAGATGCATCCATTACATTTGGGATGCGCTGTTTATTTCGGAGGAATGTGGGCAAAGTTAAGGCTGCACAGGGGCAGCAAAAAGCAAGTTTGGGCAGTGCATTTGTCTACAGACAGCAGTAAAATTTGTCCCCAGACTTTGATCTGCAGCTAACACCACATAACCGAGCACAAGCAGACATTATGGGGAATTAATGTCAGAGGGTCTTGTCCACCCTTAAATTTGCCTTTATGAAATAGATGATAATTTCTTAGTTTCTAGGAGCTCTTCAAGCTCTACAACACTATTTAATTTCCTTTTTATTGCAAATTTTAAAAATCTTTATATGCTAGGTTAGCATTGAAACCTACACTTCTGACTGAAAACCAAAACTTTTATGCTGCCTGGCCCACACAAACATTCAGTAACTGGTCAGCCATTTCAAAGCACATGAACCACTAATTTCCTATGAAACTTTTTCATTCTGTCTCTCTTCCCACATGAATCGTTAATGATCTACAGTCTCCTTCTCTCAGGCCCACAATTTCTGGTGGCTCAGGTCTGAACACATTTCCTCTGGAGACAGAGTATACTTACTGCTAAATCAGCCAGAAATGTTTAGCAAAATCAGGAAGAGGTACTTCCTCTAAGGAGTGACACTGCATTCTAAGTTACTAAAACTCAGTTAATACTATCTTAAAGCTCTCTTGAGAGGAAAATATAGAAAAAAATTACATCTCTCCCCCTCCATGTTACAGTGGCACTGCAGCAATTTGCCCATCTGGTACGTAAGGCCTCTATAGAGTGTGGGAGCAAGAGCATGCCAGGCCAGGACAATGCTGAGGCAGGCTGACCTTGGCCTGCATCTCATCTTGCAAACATCTTGAGCACAAATATGGTGTCATTTGTACAGCACTCAAAAAAACCCCTTGATTCAGCACAGGACAGATATAACCCACACCTGCTGGCCCAGAGGGCAAGGATTCTTCCTCAGTCCCATCTCACGAAGAACATACTGATGTAGCTTCAGATGCTTTCTGATACATTTACCAACCACAAAGGCCACAGAAAGCTTCAAGATATTCAGAATGTCTTAGGCAACCCAAATTACACACAGAAGGTAAGCGTTTATTTATTACTTTTAGTATTTATTTTATTCATGACAGAAAGGCAGTATACATAGGAACACTTTTAATTCCAAACAAATGAAACTGGTTCTCTATCACTTTCATGGATTAAAAATAAAAATAGTTGCAGTAATCAATGACACAATATAAACAAATACAGAAACACATTTAGGCAATACAACCACATGATAAACAACAGTGTCAAATTAAATTCTACAAAAATATTTACTACTATGCGAAGTAGCATGTGTGTGTGTATGTGTTCAGCATTATGCTTGCCTTAAAACAGGAAAACTCACCTAACTTCCCACACCTAAACTTGCACATCCTAAATAAATTACAACTTTCAGCTAGGTTTTTTCTGAGTATAGTTTCTCCTACTTACAAGAAAAATGCTGTTACAGCTGAGGTTGGAGGCAAGAGACATACACATTAAAGAAAGAAGACTGGGCATAAAATACACAGCCAAACAACCCAGCACCTTACTCTAATGGTAGTATCACATCTGTCTAACACACTTCTGAAAATCTGCATCAACAGCATCAACAAGACATTCTCTGTATTTCCAGTCACTGTATAATCATGAAAATGCTTTCAATTACATAGTTTTCACTTATAACACTTGGAGCATCAGACCTTCAGAAAAGGAACTGCTATCACGAGCTAGTCTCATTATGAGTTGAAAACAAAACACATATTCCTGCAAAAAAATCTTGTATTTGCAATTTACAGAACATAAAAATAGTACACACACAGTTGTTTTTCTTAATCATTTGTCATTTTTGGCTCCATTTTGGTGACATTAGGTAAACAACATTCTACAACATGTAAGTAAAAACACAATAGACATTAGCAAAAAAAAACATCTAACAAAATATGCGGGCTGTGTATTAACGTACACAACAGTACTAAATTTAGGGTATCCAAATGATTTTTAGGAAGAGACATTCAAGTATATACTTTTTCAACTGAAAGATGGCCAGAAATTAGAATCAGAGTTAATGAACCTTTAAGCGTCAGTGCTTCTAGATTAAAATTATTACTTGGCACTACAATGAACATAATCCAGCACAGGAAGTGTAGTTATCACTCAACATGAGTAACGTTGCACAATACAATTTTGGTGTTATCCTAAGAGTAAACAAAACATCAAGCTATTGACAAGGTAAACTTATAATTTTAGGTAGGAGAAACTTGAAATTCCGCAATATAAAGAAACAGTGCAACATAAAGAAAACAGTTAATCACAAATGGTTACAAAAAAACCTCTACTTAATCAATACATTAACATTTTTGATATTTTAGATAGTACTTAAGAAATTTCGTCTTACACATTGTTTGATGTGTTACTAATGAGCATTTTTCACATTGAAAAGAATTACACGCCTTCTTTATGTGTAATTCACCAGCAGAGTGAACCTTGCAAAGATCAGCTGGCATTGTCTTACCTCTTATTTGACCTTCCCAGACATGCCTCTCTCCCTTAAAAAATTCAGGTTCTCCTTTCCAGATAGAGCTTTCAGATTTTCACATTAATTAAATACATTGTGATCTTCTTTTCTTGTATAGATGCATTAGATATGTTGACTATCATTAGGGTTGTATTTATTTTTTCATTGAAATTCAAACAACCACAAAGCATACAAAGAAAACCCCTCATACTTCAGGGCTCTTCATGCTTTATCTTTGTCCAAACAACTGCGGAAGGAGGTGAGGGAAAAATAAAATATAATAAATCAGAAAAACAGCTGACAAATGCTTATAATTTCAGAATAGATACTGGGAAAAAAAACAAACCACCTTCTTAAGACATATACAGTATACCACGACTTTTCAGTTCTGAAATTTCCTCTTCTACAAAGAAAGAAAGGAAAGGCTTTGAATATTTCCGTTTAAGATAGAAAAAGTATATTGACTTCACAGTGTATTGACTAAGTGATGGAGAGGACTTCCTTTCCTCACTCTGATGGAGGAGGATGAAGGAGATCAGCGGAACACAACGCACTCAGCCGAGTCAACAACCCCAATTGTGCCACAACTTAGACACCAGGAGAACCTTAAGCTGGGTTAATGGCACCTGTACATCAAGAGCTAACTGACAACAACTTAATGCATGTCTCTCTCTTAAATGGGGATCCAGTTTTTTGGCTTATTAGTAGTAAACATTCTCCTAATGAGAAATTATTCTCACATGGAAAATTTGGAATCAAAAACAGAGAGAAGGATATGTTTGGCATCTTTGCTTTCTGAACATCTAAAACAAGGAGGAAACAACACCACTATAAAACAGATGTTACCACAAATAAATTTTTACATATACACACCCAAAAACTGAAAAAGCCTTCTGACAGAAAGGTTTGCCAACACCACAACTGTCTAAATAAATATATACCAAGAGTGGTAACTGTATTTTCTTTTTTCACTGAAGTAGTGCTTTCCTAACTGCAGTCTACTCATTATTCAACTAATTCTTTTGAGTATCTTTATACACTGTCTTCCCCGACTGTAGAACATCAGAATCAAAAGTGTCAGCCAGTGCTTCTGTTCGTACATTTACTCTGTATTATGTCAACTTTACTTTTCTTGTCATCATAATGCGGAAAAAAATCCGTGTCTTCGCAGTATTGTCCATCTTTTGCAGGTTTTCTTTTCTATCAGTGTTGTGTGAACTCAGATCCTTTGTTAATGATACTCCAGCAGCCACTTTACTAGACTTCCTTATTTGAAACTGTATTATAGCTAGTCGGCACTTCAGACAGCTTTTCTCTCCTTTGGCTAACTTCCATCAGCAAAATCAAAATTTTCATTATGATTATAATCTGTTTCACAAAGGGAAGCACAGTAACTAGAATCCAGACACTTAGGCTGCAAATCTGTTTCTTCTGATTTAAGACTGTCAACTGCTACAGGGCAGCACCTACTTTGAGAGGAGACTGCATGGCCTGCAGCAATTAAGGCATCACTTAGACTGTTGTCCTCATACAGAACATCCACCTCTAATTTCATTTCAGAGCCATAGTGGATAAAATGAAATATCAGAACTGGTTTAAGAAGAAGCTTCTGAAACAGAACTATAGCTTCATCACTCCAGTGTTCCCCCTTGGCAGGAACTGTATCATGCAAAGAGCAAGAATGTGCCAAGCGTGGCAAGTAAACTAGACTTTCTGGAATAACTTTAAGTTTATGGATATCAGAATAAAGGATGCTCTTCAGAAAGCCATAATCAATAAATGTAAGAACAACAGACTCACTTGTTACTTCACTAATTTCTGCCCTATACCACTCGGCTTTCAGCCCAAACTTGATCAAGCAGCTGGTACCAGGGGTCACATGTTCTTTAGGCAGAGCTGGCAAGTTGTCAGGAAGGTCAGAGAGCAGCAAGGACAACTTCTTCATGCAATCAAAGGAGACTTCAAACTGGATGCTGAAGTTTGATGGATCAGTAACTGCAGTTGCAAACCCAGGGTATGTTCTGCCACTTCGCAGCCACGCCCACATGACTGAATTTATCTTGAACAACTCCCTAGAGTTTGTATTACTGCATTTTTCTGGTGCAACAATTGTTGGATAATGATTTGAGAACTGGTTCAAATACTCCTGAAGCATAACTTGTCCTATTAAAATATCTACCTCCCAGATACCAGAGGATTTCAAGCATCTCAAAAACAATATCCTTATTTCACAGTCCAGGAGTGCATTTAATACATGGTCAAACTGAATTTTCTTCAGGTTTTTAAAAAAAATCCATTTACAAAACACAGCTTGTTCAGGAACACTTTTAATCTCATCACTGAGCATCTTTGCGTTATTTAAGGACACCATTTCACACATGCCATAATCCATGAAAAAAACTAACATTAATTTCTCCCTGACAAATTTCTCCATCACTTTCGATCGGTACCACTTAAAGTTCTTTTCAGACTGTGTCATGCATTCCAGTCCTTTTTCAATGTCATCTGCTCTCAGCAAATCACTTTTTTGTGCTTCTTTGTCAAGCATTACATTTAACTCATGTAATATTTGCAAATTCTTAACTAACTGTACATAAAATTCTCCAGTCTCTGAAATATTAACCACTTCTGCTGCTTCTATTTGTCCAAAATTTATAACTTGATGAAAGATACTTATGGGGGTTTTGGAAGTCTTTTTCATCCTAACAGCCTCAGTTTTATTTTGACCACCTGAATCATTCCTAGACTTTCTATCTTGAGCATAACCACTTTGTTTTGGCCTAGTACCCCTGTGATACTTTTGTGTGTTTTGCCACCTTGTACCATCTATTTCCTGGAGAAGGTCTTTGGACATAGACTTTCCATCACAAATTACATCTACTTCCCACTGTTCTCCATGCTGCTGTAAGAACTTGCAAGTAACTTGCTTATTACTTACTTTCCTTGCAAAATAAGAAGCACTTTTCTCAGTCCAGCTTTCACCAGGAACACTTTTTATACCACTAAGGAAACAATGAACACTAAACCTTGGCAGAGTTAAGAACTCTTCTGGAATCCTGCAGATTTTTGATGAACTTACAACTGCAGTATTACCATAGTCAATAAACTCTACCTCAAACAAATTTCCCAATTTCACAGTTTTAATAACGGCTCTATAGTAAAAACAATCAGCCTCATGTTCTGCAACAACAAGATCTCCTACCATGAGCTCATCTAAGAAAATTTCAAGACCTCTATTCTCCAAGCTTTCATTTAAATCATCTGCTAATGTTATTATTAAGTTTTCATCCTCTGCAAGATGAACATAGAAACCTGATGGACTGTTCATGTGAGAAATATAAGCTGCTACTTCGGTATTCACTAGGATATCACGTTGAGGAAGCCTGATTAATGTAGGTATATTCTTATTACTCCTTTCCTGCTGATTTATACAATTCAGTCTTTCATTATGAGATTCAGAGAGAGCAGTTACAGTTATTTCCTTTAAAGCAGAATGAGACACTGAATGAGAAGCAGGTTTTCCAATCAGAAGTTCTCTGTTCTCTAGAGCAGCACTGAAAGTATCTCTAAAGCCTGGCTTTTTGCTATCCTGTAAAGTTTGCTGTTTTAAGGATCCAGTACACAATTTTGATGTGCTACATGCAGTTTGCTCTTCATCTTCAAAATGCTCTCCAGTATCTGTCTGGTAATACTCATCATATACTTGACCTTTCACTTCAGTTTTCAATGTAAGTATTTCAGGATTTTTAACACTTACTTTGTTAATTTCCTCATCATCTTCCATGTGACATCTCACTCCTTCATTACTTCTAAATTGTTCCATACAGCTTTTCTGTGACAACTCTTCCAACACCTTTTCTTTAAGTTTTTGACTTACTTTGAGCTGTCCATCATACAACTCCACAACAATCTTTCCATCTGATTCTCTGGATAAAATTACAGCCTTCAGCAGTTTACCGAGGAATCTTTCCTCAAACCACCTAGTAATGCTTGCTGGAATTTTTTTCCCCCTAAGATCCGATAGATAGCATTTAATAGCTTGCATGGGTGTGAATATTAGGTCAGTGGCAGAGTCTGGAATGGGTATCAATTGGTCTCTCTCTACCATACTCTTATTTCCAAAATCCACATATTTAGCCCACAGATAGGATGTCGATTCCACAGGAAATGCCAAAGCTCTGTAAAACAGACCATCTTCAAAATATCTGGCTATACATAATCGTGTACTACTGGTATCATACTTCGCGTTATTTGACATTTTACTTATGTCACTAACCCTCTTCATCAATGCCTCCACAGTTTCAGTGTTTCGACTAAGCTGACAATAGAATTTTGATGGACTATTTATATGAGTTATATAAACCTCCTCCTCACTTCCAATTTCTATATTAAAAGATGAGTAGCAAAAACTGTACAGAGAACCAAAAGGTGCAAGGTTTCTCAGTCCAACATATTCAGACGGGGTGAGACCACATTTTCTGAGGAATTCCTCTGCACTAGTAAGTGGAGTCTGTAAGTCAACAACATTGCATAAACAGTTGGGACTCACAAGAACAAGAGCATAAATGATGCAAGTCAGTGGTCCTCCAGAAGAAGAAACAAAGTCTTCAAATTGTCTTTGCACTTCTTCAGACCAATTAAGTGAGTCAGTCTGTAAGGGTACATTTTTAAGTCCACACCGAAATGCTTGACTTTCCAGAGTTAGGAAATCCGGAAGAATAGCCTGAAGATCTTTAAGTAAAACTCTTTCTCGATAACCATAGTCTATAAAAACCACATCAACTTCATTTTTGGATACCTGCTGCACAACAGTTGCTCTGTACCACTTCCCATCTTTGGGACATTTAACAATACAGGCAACCTGTCCAGTTTTATAAGGACTGGTATGATCATTATAGTAAGTCTGAATTTGTCCCATTAAGTTATTTAGCTCTGGCAGTTTGCTTTGCAACTGACATGAAAAATCTGATGGGGAAAAAATGCAAGAACACACCACTTCAAAAACATCTCCTGGTTTAAACACAGATTCTTTATAAAATAATTTTTCCTCACATACCGATTCATGCATTCTAGAGACAGCATCTTCTCCAAAACAGGATGGCACAACAGAATTTCTAGGCATTGGAGACACACTTAATGATTTTTTCTTCTGAAGTAAGTCTCCATTTCCAGATACCTTGCTTTTACAAGTATTACTGGTGCTCTCTGAATTGATTTCTGATTTTTTACACTTGAGGTAATTCCCGTTGTGCCTTTTTTTTGCTGACTTCAAAACAGAACCTGGTGGTTTTTCCCAGTATTCAGCATACCCAGCTTGAACCATACACATGGCAACATTTCCTTGCTGCAAACAGTGCACATTAACAATGTACTTGTTGTTTTGCTTTCCAATGACATGAAGCAGCACTATTTTTTTCAGCACTACACTTTTAAAGAAATCAGTTTCTTTTTTAACCCACACACCATCAACGGGAAATGTGCAAGCAAGGGAACAACACATAGCTAAAGCTGGTAAATCAGAAAATGCAGGCAGTAACGTTTTCACGTCATGACAGGGTACTGTATCTGTATTTCCAAAATCCAAAAAATAAACAGTAACGTTTACACGAAGCACTTCTGTGATAACAGCCCGGTAATAATAACCATCTTTGCTATACCGGGCACAGCACAGCAACCCCGGTTCTGGCTTTTTAAGTACCATTTCCTCAGCTCCACAGTGACTGTATGTGCAGGCAATATTTTTCATCAAGGCCTGAAACTCATTCTGGTATCTACAGGTTTGAATCCAAAAGTCAGATGGATTTACGATATGTACCACAAAAGCTTGATAGAAATAATTAATTTGCATCTCTTCTCTTTTGCAGTGGCTGGAGAAAGAAATATCCTGTTCGGGTAAGGAGATTTTCATATCTTTATTTCCAGTACAATTGTTAAATGAATCGTATCTCTCAGGACATGGTTTGCAGTTTACAGCAATACTTGTGACTTTTGTTCCCAAAAGTGAGCCACATGATGCAGCTACCTCATTCAGGTTTTCTGGATGCTTAGCATTAGTTTCAAGATCTTGTTTTTGCAGTGTAATATAATACAAGCGTTCAATGTTATTGTATAAATCGACATGGGCACACACAGAAGTCTGTCCTATCAAGGCCTGCGTAAGTTTTTTCAGCTGAAATTTTATTACTGTTTCATCCTGACTACCAACACAAGACAGCGCACATGGAAACGAAATCATTGGTAATGTCATGAACTCAGCTCTAAGTTTCTGAACACAACTAGGTGGCACAGCTTCAATAATGCCAAAATCCATAAACCAGACCTCCACATGGCCAGAGAGAAGTTGTTTTATCACTCCTCTATGCCACTGCCCATTTTGTCTCTTGGCAGCGCAAAGTAGCCCTAAACTAATACAAGATGTAATATTTTCTCCAATGAGAGCTTCATAGTACAAATGCATAGCTTCTGTCAAATCTTCCAGCTCTTTCTGCCATTTTTGTATCTGACAATAAAATTTATTTGGGCTTACTGCACCAGTTATTTTTACATTTTCTTTACTGCCAACCGGTAGAAATGGAAAGAGTTCATCTGGAACATGCCAAACATCTGTTGGTTTCTCAGAATTATTTAAGGTAAGCAAGTCCCTGACTGGATAGCTCTGTTTCAACAGTTGTGGCATTCTCTTACAAAGCATTCCTTGGGGCAATGCTCTTAAAGCTTCTACAATAAGACAAAATGAATCTCCATCAATAAATTTACCTATCTGCAGTTCAAGAACATCAGTAATAATCTTTGGCACTTCTAGAATAAATAGCTGGTGTGGTGTAACAGCTTTCACATGTCCTGTAATCTGTAATCCTACCAGAGATGAAAAATAGTTAATGGCATTTGGACCCCATTTTTCTCCAAGAGGAAGTATGCTTGCAAAAACACCCAAAACCACCTTTGGTGGCAGCTGAAACAATTCATCACAAGCAGCAGCAAGATGTGTTTCCTCAACCACTAACACACATCCAGTGTCTATAAGAAAAGCCTCACAGATACTCTCCCTCTTTGCCAGAACTCTTCCTCTATGCCATTCTCCATGTGTGTCTTCCACCAAACAAGATCCACCAACACAAACATTCTCTTTTACTTTGAACAGACGCTGTATTTCATTTTGTAGTATGTAGTAGTCAGGTTCACACCCTGTGTTGTATTGAGCATGGAACATTATAACCAAGCATTCCGGATGGCATTCTACATGAGTTATCTTCAATTTCATATCTACTGGGTCTGGTAAAGGAGTCACAGATTCCATCATGTCTGCAAAGAAAAGGAGTATGATCATCCTGATAGTTTTCTGTATTTTTTCTTTGCAACTAAAATTCCTTACATGACATTTGTTTTCAAAATGTTTTAATAGCATGCTATTAAAATTCTGGTTAAATGTATACTAAACATTTTAAAATGCTGTGTTTTATGCAACTGGGATACACCTGACACAATTCTCTTTGTAATGACATGCTCGGATAACACAAGAAAAGGTACCTCTGGATTCACTCTTACGGCTATAGGCTAATTTTATCCTTAGAGATTACTTTCTAACAAAAAATTTGCTCCCAGAATAACACAGAGAATTTAAGATTATAACAGAAAACTGGGGGGAAGGAGGGAGGTAAGGGACATGCAGGAATGCGGAATATGGCAGGACAGACAAGTAGGAAGACTGCATTTCTTCTCAAAGAAAACTATGTCTACTCAAATGAAAAAAAAAGAGTGGAAGGTAATTCATGTCATTTATGTAATGCCTGCTCATCTCAAAACTGTTACTTATATCCAGTAGATTTAACTGCAAATCTCTCCAAAGGAGATACAATTCACTGTTTCATTGCATTGGAATTGCAGCTACAATGAGACGTTACCTGCCAAAGTACTTCCGGTCTGTTTCTCTTTCTTTTCAATACATCAGTGACCAAGGACCCATCGACCCATCCCCTCCTCACCTTGCCTGACATAGCTCTGTGCTTTACTGTTCACTTATTCAGGCTCTCTCTATACGATCACTTACAGCAATAATCTACTTTAAATTCTTATAACTGCAAGGACATACTGAGCACATCATCTGTGTGCAACACTTCTGCACTTCCCATCAAGTAACAATTGCGCCAGTTGTGATTTGCACTGTCTCAACAGTCCAATTCTGACAGTTTAAGTATCTTCAAAACGTTCAGATACTTTTCTGATCTTTATCTATAATCTGGATTTCAAGATCTTATTCCAGTTCAATTCACATGCCAATGATTCAGTGGATATGTGATTTCACAGTGTCTAAAAAGGCTGTGCATGACCATAATTTCATCAAGCAATTCCATGAAATAAACCTCTAACAAAATAATTAGAGGTAGACAACATCAAATGCAAAGACAGTGGATAAACACAGAACAACAGACTGAAAAAAAACTTAATTTATGAATTTTTGTGTTAAAACTTTCAGTTTCAACTACAAGTTATTAGGGCAAGATCCTCCTCAGCCTCAAAAAATCTTCAGTGGAACTGCCATCTGAGTTTTCATCATAAAGCATACATTAGGTGATTATACAAGCTCTCCTCAGAACAAATACTGATCCCCATCATTCTAATTCCACAGAAAATAAAAAAATCATTCTAATAAATAAATAAACACTCCTACTGTAATGCAGTAGGGCAGACAGACATAGGATACATCACACCTAAAAACAACAACAACAAAAAACCCCTAAAAAATCCCAAACCACCCAGACACCAAAAAAATCCTCAGAGTAAAAGTAGTATCAAACCCAGATCTGACAAACACCTGCTCCAACAAGGCCCATTTTTTCCCACTTTTTCCTGTAATGGAAAGCTAAATTCTGAATTTTTTTTTTCTTCACTGAAACAAAGCCCTGCTTGCATAAACACATAAATTAAAATAAGCTGTGCATCAACATTTGCTTGCCTGTTACCACAGCCCAAATAACAGCAACACACCAATACAGTCACACTTCTACAGTTTACAAAACAGCCTCTTGCTATTTACTCACCTTTCTATCTCTTAAGGCTCATTGACTCAGAAGACATCTTCTAAAGGAAATCAGCCCACTTACTGACAACTCTGCATCTCTCTACAAGGAAAGATGGTAGAAAAATTATTAGAAAAATGTATCTAAATGGAAGTCCTTTACTACTTCTCTTATTCAAAGCAGCCCTGAGGATAAAGCCTTGGGGGGTTGTTTGTTCATGAGGAGCTTAACATCAGCCAGCACTGTGCACTCATCGCCCAGAAGGCCAAACATATCCTGGGCTGCATCCAAAGCACTGTAGGAGTCAAGTCGAGGGAGGGGATTCTCCACCTCTGTCCTGCCCTATTGAGACCCCACCCACAGTGCTGTATCCAACAGAGGAATGAAAGATGTGTTATAGCGGGTCCAGAGGAGGCCACAAAAATAATCAGAGGGCTGGGTCACCCCTCTTATGGAGACAGGCTGAGCAACCTGGGGCTGTTCAGCCTGGAAAAAAGAGGGTCCAGGGAGACCTCACAGCACCTTCCACTATGTAAAGTGGCTACAAGAGAGCTGGAGAGGGACTTTTACAAGGGCATGGAGCAATAGGACAAAGGGGAATAGCTTTAAATTGAAAGAGAGACGTTTTATATTAGCTATTAGGAAGAAATTCTTTACTCTCAGAGTGGTAAGGCATTAGCAGAGACGGCCCGGAGAGGCTGTGAATGCCCCAACCCTGGAGGGGTTCAAGGCCAGGCTGAATGGGGCACTGAGCAACCTGGGATAGTGGAAGCTGTCCATGCCCATGGCAGGGGGGCTGGAACTGGGTGATCTCTAAGGTCCCTTCCAACCCAAACTGTTCTGTGATTTTCTAAATCCTCCTGTGCTCAACAAACAGACCCTGTAAGAGTTCCTCACACCTAGCTTAAACTACAACCTTAAAATTACAAAAACACCCCGAAATTACAAAACTGAATCCACCTTCCTGTAAGCATGGTCTGACCATTCTTGCTCCACTGCAGCTCAAAAAGCACCCCAGTTACAGAAATACCACACAGGTGGTATCTGCCACCTACCTACTTTCTAAGCAGGAGCGGTCACACATTTATTTCTGCTTGCCACACTTCAGTCATGAAAATTCACACTCTATAATGCACCACCGCCATACAGGCAACTCACGGCTCAACAGCAGGGCTTTTAAACGCAACCAAGCGCAGGCCGGAAGGGGAAGGCTGAGGAGCCGCTGAGGCCGTGCTCACCTGCGAGGAGCCGGCACGGCACGGCACGGCACAGCACCGCACAACACCGCCGCCACGCGCGACCCAGAAGCGAGGCGCAACACCCTTCAGCAGCTGCCGGAGCTTCCTCGCCGCTCACAGCCCCGTGAGGGACCCGTGAGGGACGAGAACACACACCCCTCACCTCACCACGGCCCCGCCGGCAAAATGGCGGCGCGAGGCGCGGCGGGCACGCGCCGCCCGGGCCCGCGCGTGCGCAGCGGCGCTTCCCGCCCGGCCCGAGGGGACCGGGGTTCGAGTCCCGCGGCCGCC
>VXBX01000114.1:845659-857129 GCA_013400415.1 Scytalopus superciliaris | reverse complement strand
GGAGCTGCGCCTTTCTCTGTTCGGGGGGTTTGTTTGTGTGTTCGGGGAGGGGGGGGTTGTTTGGGTTTTGCTTTTTTTCCTTCGGTTGTGGTTGTTTCCCCTTTGCGCCTGCAGGTCCCTCATGAGGTGCCGTCTGAGCTGTGGGAGAAGGGGCTGCGCCTCACGGAGTCTGCCGGGGCCGCCTGAGGAGGAGACGTGAACGCTCCTTATTCTTTCCCTTTAGCACGAAAAAACTCTCCAGGCTGAGAAAAGTACAGCTTGAGAGGGTGCAAAGTGCTTCCTCACTTGCTGCTTGCCTTTTTTTTTTCTTTCCCCCCCCCTGGAGGAGCGGAGGAAGGCGGGCTTGGGGACGGGATTGAGTAGTTTGGTTTTGGTTTTCTTCTTCTTCAAAAAAAAGTGTAAGCTTACGGTGTCACAACAAGAGAGCTTGATGTGCAATGTAGTCCTACAGATGTCACACACTGGTGTGTCTATAACTGATTGCGCTCCTTAGAAAGGATTCAGCTGTGTTTAATAATTTCTACATGTTTGACTTCAGTTTTTACCCCTTTTTTTTTTCCTTCCCCTCCCTGGTCAGGATCCCCACACCACAGTGGCACCCTATGCAAAGTTAAGAGAGAAAAAAGCTGGGTTTGCAATATTTGGAAATGTAGTGGTCTCCAAATACAGCTAATATATTAAAGTCTGTATAATATAAAGTGGGTTTGTAGGTACTTGGATTAACCCTGAAATTTACAGGAGCTCTTAATTTGATTTTGCAGGTAAGTGGGCATGTCTAGCATGGTCAAGTGTTTATAAGAGCTACTCGGAACAAAAGGTTATACAGATCTATCACTGATATAGAACCTCAATTTTATGTTTCTGGATAAAACGTCTAGTTTATTCTTGCATTCTTATGTTGCACAACACAATTCCACTATTGGAAAACTCGGGTATTTGAGGGTCTTTTGGTCTGTTTACTTTAGCAGAAAGTAACAGTATACACACACTTGTTCTGAACTGTAAACTCGTTTATTTTCCTAATGTAATGCAGTACTGTCCCGTGCACTCCCTGTGCACCCCAAACTTCCCATTTTGTGCTTCAGGGTTTGGATATACATACTGCTCTTTAGGCAGCTCCTCCAGAAGGCCTTCCCTCAGCAAGTTCCTCTTCACAGAAGGTGCAGACTTCAGGAAGCTTCTCAAGTCTTAGGGGTAAATGAGTCTGTAATGTTTCCATTCTGGAATGGCAAGTAATTTATCACCTTAGTGTATGCTACACATTCACTTATTTCTTCATACAACTGTTTACTTGAGATGCTGTGTTCTCTACTGGTGTACTGGTGGGCTGTCTTTTATGACTATTCCAGATTTACATTTCCTTGAATATATATCTTACTAGAAGAAAACTCTTCTAAAGAGATCGACATCCAATGTGTCTAAAGACTTTGGAGAACCTTGCCCAACATGAGCATATTTGTGTCGCTCTGAATAAAAAGATAGAATACCAGATATTTAGTATAACAATACACTGATGAAAACTGTGTAATACTAAAATTTTCCATTCTCTTGGGTGTTTTGAAGCTCTGACTAAATTTATTTATGTAGTTTTACTTTGTGTTAGATGATCAGATTTCACATCTAATTAGGCAGAGTTAAGTAAGAATGGACTTCATTAATACCATATACAAGGAGGAAAGATGAAAACAGATCTTCTAAAAAAGTTAGATTCTTGCAATATTGGAACCTCAGGTTGGACTCCAATGTTCTACATTGTCTTGGCATCCTCTACATTGTGAAGGGAGAATGCTGCCTTAGAACTGCAGTTCAGGAGCCTCAGGTACCAGAGTGCCTAAAGCACTGCCAGATCTCAGGAGTGCGCTCCTCCAGGAACATTTGAGACATGAAGAGTCACTATGGGTTGTTGCAGGCAATCAGAAGCATGGAACAGGCAAAAGCAGAAATTGCAGTGTTGCAATATCCCAGAACATCCTTACAGTGTTCTTCAGCAAACTTGCAAAACCTATTCAGTGTTTACACTGCAGTGAACTGCAAATGTTTTAAAATACTGATATAACTACACAATCCACATTGATTAATACTAACTCTCAGGGAATTTTCCCAGCTGTGTTTACTGTGTGAGTAATACAACCAACTCTGAGTTTTCATCTTTTTCACTTTCTTAATCTTTACAAATTTTGTGATGCTTTTTTATTCCCACAAATACTTATGCTTTCTTTCCTTGTCATTAGTACAAGGAACCCAGTAAATACTGCTGTTTTATCCAGTATGGAAGGTTAGCAAACTCTGGTTAGTTTATTTGTACTTCATTGACAGAAATAAAATATAATTAAAAAAGAATTCTGTTGTGTGAGACTTTGGTCTTAACTTTTTGTCTTGACTAAGACAAAACCCTGGGAGTGAACCTTATTTTTCTTTGTATGAAACTACTGCATGAAGTGATACTTTATGTGTTCCAGAATACATCTCTGTATGTCCACTCAGGTATATTTTCTCATCAGGAGCATTTTCCTATGACTCTTGTACATGCTTTAAAATAGTTAACTAAAACCTAAAATTAAAAAAGCCTTCTGTGCTCATGGGGACAAGGAGTCTGTTTATACACATTTTTATTCTGTAAGAGATGGTGATTTGTTGCAGTTGGCCTACTGAAATTTCAGTACACCTCCACATAAAACTGTGTAAAGACATGGGTACTCATTTTCCTTATAGTTTCAAAAGTAGCATAAAGAAAATAAAAATTTTCTTTCTACTGGAGTTTAACAGATCATAAATGAAGCTCTACTGCCAGCTGCCTGCCAGTAGGTAGAACTTTCTGAGAAAACACCCCATTGAACTCAGATAATGAACATGTAATCACAGTTCTAACTAACTTCCAACACTTAGGAAAACTGGTTTTGAGGGGAGGGAATGTAAGATGAGGTTATCCTTTGTTGTAAAAACTGAGGAACGTACAGAAAAATATTACCAAAAGGGTGGCTTTTGAGTAATGTGAACATTCACCTCCCAGTCTAAACACCAAAAGTAGTCAGTCCACAGCCTTCTTAGATTGTTCTTGGCAGGTGGTAATTTATGTGTTTGCTTTGAGCACTGGAAAAATTACAAGGAGACATTGCAATGTGTAAGATACCATATAAAAGGAGAGGAATTAGCATATCCTTTTGAGTTTTAAAATAAAAATGAGTCTTGCTGAATCCCTTATGCAGAAAAAAATAGATAACCACTTATCTCCAAGGAGGGGAAGAGGTACTCAGATTACAAGAAAATGAGAGTCTCTCCCCAGTGCAGAAACAGAGAAGGGTTTAAATCTTGAACTTTTCCTTAATGTTTCCTTTCTGAGTGACTAAATAGCTGGTGCTGGTTCTGTGCTCTGTATGCTGACTGGAATGAATCCCATTCTGCAGCCCCTGACTTCCACAAAGAATTATGTAATGAACATAGCTGCTTTGATTCCAAAAGGGGGGGGAGAAGGGGAATTAAGCAACACGTATCCTACTTTTTATCCCAACAACTATTCTGGGATCTGTCCTTAGTTTTGCTAAGATTGTTTCTGAATATTAATATCATAAAACTGTTTCTAAAATAGATAACTGTTACATTTCACTTTTAGGAAGGATAGTCTGTAATAAAAAATACTTTGAAACTGTCTCATTGATTTTGGTTAGTTCATGACATGCTGAAGTGTATGGGCAGAGGAACTTACACTCTTGAGGCTTAGTTCTGTCCCTCTCAGCTTGATTCTTGGGCAAACCTGCAAATACATCAGTGATTTTTGATTGCCAGAAACATTTTGTTATTATATGTAATCAACTGCTTTTCTAAAAGACACTACAACATTCCTTGTCATAGTATTTGTGTTTGTCTTTTAAATAAATGGCTTTGAAAGGGAACATGTAGGTAACAAAGAGGTCCAAGTGAGTGGCTACAGCAGAAGTACAGGACATTTCAGTGTTCTGAAAATGAAGAGGAAAAGCCCTTCTGTCTAAAATAAATCTCACAATAAATGGATCTTTTTTTCATGTCAGTCCAATTTTTTTGTTTAAACAATGACATTTATAATTATAAATAGGCGATAAAAGCAATAATATTGTTCTCTTAGGTTTTCCTGGAAAAATCAGTGTCTCTTCTTAAACTTTGATGCTACAAGATGTGTATAAAACTTTTTCTATTTTCCCTGAAGTCAATCCAAAGGGTTTGCTGGTTTATTTAGTAGTCAACAAACTTGAAAAACAGCGGGACTCAAAACAGTCTCAAAACAAAAGTTTGTGCCCGTTTTCCTGGTTTATCTTTGAAAGTGTGTCCTCTATATGTTGTTCCTGGTTTGTGTTTCTGTTAGGCTGAGCGATAGCCACGAGGTGGCAGGAACAGCCACGACTTTAGCAGGATGCTTGGAAATAAACTTGTGTTCCTTCGGTAGAAGGAAGGAGCACAGGAGCGATCCATTCAGTGTGACCCGTAATGAAATATGAGCGTGAATGTGGCTGTGGAGTTTCACCAGAACGGTCATAACATTTATCACACCATTTGAAGCCACTTTAAGTGTTGTCAGGTAACCTAAAGTAGCTCTCAAAATATTTTGAATCTATTTACAGTACCTATTTACTCAATATGCAGTCGAATTTTCATTTCAAATATTTTACTAAATTACATGTCAGTTTTACCACCTCTAGATTTTTTAAATTAACATCATCACTTATATGAAATTAGTCATCAACTGAGCAGCTTACATACAAGAAAGCAGAGGGTAGAAATAGTTTTACTAAATATTTTCGGTATCAGAGGATAGAATCATAGAATGGTTGGGGCTGGAAGGGACCTTACAGACCATCAAGTTTCACCCCCTTGCCATGAGCAGGGGCACTTTCCACATTGTTGCACCTTTCAGTGACAGTGTTAGAGCAGAGAGATTTGTCCATTTTACAGGTGAAAGAACAAACTGCTCTTAAATAGTGGGACAAAGCAGAAGGTAGACTTTCTCTTAACGTGGCTTCCCAAAAGCTGAGTTTTGCTGTGCAATTTGTATGGATAGGGCTGTGTGGAATAGTCACATCACTATGTCATCTTAAACACCATTTGGGCCCAGAATGCAGAGTTGTGCATAAGAAGGTCCCACACTACAGTTTTACCCCGGTACCTGTACCTGCTGCAGGTGATGAGACTGTCAGTGTCCATCTACATTAGCAGTTCTTGTGGCACAATCAGACCAGATTTGTGAAGTTAAATGATTGGTGCTGTGATCTGATACCCAAGTCAACAAGTTGTAAGTGAAGGAGGGTTTTTTAAGATAGATATAGTTAGTCACTTGGATTGGATGTCTACTAGCATTGGAAAAGCTTTGTTTCATTACAAAGAATTTGTTTGTGTGCTCTGGAATAGTCTGCAGTGCTGACCAAAGCAGGGAAGTGGGAATGCTAGGGAGATTCATCTCCTCTTCTAAACAAAAGCTAATGTAAAAGCGTCTCAGAGGGAAGGTAGAGTTAGGCATTACATGGATATATTCACATTTCTTCAGCATGGCAGTGCAGGATTAGTGCTAGTAGAGCAATAGAATGACCATACAGGTAAAGTAGTAACCGTCTTCAGAATAGAACTATAGTAATTTCAATTATTTAAATCCATATAGTTCCATTTTGCATAGCAAATACTATAGTTCTAAGGATCTATAGATCAAAAAACTTGGTGGTTGTTTTGGTTTTTGGTTTGGTTTTTTTTTTTTAATTCTGGCAGTAGTTTATTCTGAGGGGGAAAAAGAAATTGAATACGCAGCGGCAATTTTGTCCTTTGAAATATAGAATATTTCTGATGAGCGGTGGAATGAAATGTGTCATGTAGTGATGGTGTGTGAACCAATTGAACTGTGTATCATGAAATCACATGAGCTGAGAGGTGGAACCGAACCTGTTAAATCATCTAGTTGTCTCAGAGACAAACTAAAGGATTTTGTGGCTTTTTAACATTTTTCCTTCCTATGGTCCATTTCTATTGGTTAATTAAATTCTGGCCCCAACCCTATAAGCTGTATTTGAAGAAAGAGCCACAGCCTCTTGCAGAGTTTAATGAACACCATGGGTGTCGTCACAGGTACACATTTTGGATTATGCAGATTTGACAGCACTTCAGTGATCTTAATTCATACTCACTTAAAATCTTAGCAAATCTGTTTATGAATTTTAGGCATTCAAGTAAAAATCAAACTTTCCAGACTCTAAACAAAAGAATGGTTCTTTCGCAGACGCTGCTTGTGCATCTTTGCAGTGGACACATCGTGTTTAAGGAAAGTAGTCTTACTTGGCATCTCTACACAATTTTCATTTAAACATAAAACGTCAGAAAACAAAAATATTCTGGAAATTAAGTTTCTTCATCTCACAGTACCAGTTTATAGTCTGTAAAAGGCCTTTCTTTTCAGGGATGTTGACCATCTTCATTTCCTACTGTAGCAGTGTTCAGAATCTTTTAGAAGCTGATGCCCACAGTTTAAATTAGTTGGTATTTGTTTTTTCATGAAAAACTTAAAATGTTAGACTGCACCATTAGTAATTATATCCATCTTGTTAAATATTTTGCATCTTGTCTCTGTTTACAAACAGAACAAGGTCTCTAAACTTTTTTCTAGCATCTGTCATTGGCCATTTGTATGACATTTGAAATCATAGTGCAAACAACAGAATCATGGAATTATTCGAGTTGAAAGGGACCTTAAAGATCATTTAGTCCAACCACCTTGCAGTGAACAGGGACATATTCCAACTAGATCAGGTTGTTCAGAGCCCTGTCCAATATGACCTTGATTGCTTACAGGGGCAGGGCATTCACAGTTTCTCTGTTCCAGTGCCTCACCACCCTCATAGTAATTGATTTCTTCTTTATATGTAATATAAACCTACTTTCTTTCAGTTCAAAGCCATTCCCTTGTGTCCTGTTGCAATAGGCCCTGCTGGATAGTTTGTCCACATCTTTCTTGTAGGCTCCTCATGTATGGGAAAGCCACAGTAAGGTCTCCTCGGTGCTTTCTCTTCTCCAGGCTGAACAGCCTGAACTCTCTCAGCCTGTCTTCACAGGAGAGGTGCTCCAGCCCTTTGTGGCCTCCTCTGGACTTGCTCCAACAGTTCCACATCCTTCTTATATTGGGAGCACCTCAACTGAAGCAGTACTCCAGGTGAGGTCTCGATAGAGTGGAGCAGATCCCTGAAGAGGCCAGACTGCTCTCCTGAAGTCCAGGGAAGTGAGCTTGCTGTGCATCCTCTTTACTGCCCTGAGAGACTCCACCATTTCATGGTCACTGCATCCAGGGCTGCCCTTGAGCTTTACATTCCCCACCAGCCCCTCCTTGTTAGTGAGAACAAGGTCCAACATAACACCTCTCCTCGTTGGCTCCTCTATCACTTGGAGAAGGAAGTTATCATCAATGAATTTCAGAAACCTCCTGGATTGCTTAAGCCCTGCTATTTTGTTCCTCCAACAAATATTTGAGTGGTTGAAGTCCCCCGTGAGGACCAGGGCTTGTGAACATGAGGCTGCTCCTGTCTAAAGAAGTCCTTATCCCGTCAGTCTTCCCTGTCAGGTGACCTGTAGCAAACCGCCACTGTAATGCGTCCTTGCCCTCCCTGCAATCCTGACTCATAAGCTTTCAGTCGGCTTCATCCGTCCCTAGGCTGAGCTCCATCTACTCCAGATGGTCATGGGCATAGAAGGTGACAGTCCCTCCTCCCCTCCCCTGCATGTCCTTCCTAAAGAGCCTGTATCCTTCCTTTCCAACACTCCAGTCATAAGAACCAACCCACCATGTTTCAGTGGTGCCAGTAAGATCACAGCCCTGCAGCTGTGTGTATGTCTCTAACTCCTCCTGTTTATTCCCTGTCCTATGTGCGTTGTCACGGAGGCTTTTAAATTGAGCCCAGATGAAGCTGGCTTACTGTCTGGAATGGCAGGAATTCCATTGTGCACTCTTGTGTTCCCTCTCCAGCCCCGAGGTGTCTCTTGCTGGCACCCGGCATTAACTGGTAGAGATGCAATGGATTGAGGTTCCCCTTCCCCAGCAAACCTCAGCAGTGCTCATTACAACATACACTCGCTTTTCATACTTCCAGCACAACCTCCTCCTTCGTGTTAGCACTTCACATGTTCACATATATGTGTGTGGGCTTTAGCACTAGTTCTCTTACCTTCAGATAGGCAGAGGAAGTTTGCTGTGTGCTGAGATGTCTGCATACATATTTTGATTCATTTAGAGATCAGTTCAAAAGGAGAATTTTACTTAAAATATCTTTAATTTTGTTTTGGCAAATTTTAGCTATTTATAGAGCATAAAGCAAAAACTATTTCTCCACTTTGTCTTTCAGACAATACACTGGATAAGTATGATATACGACAGCAATTTTAATTGCTGCAGGGTGCTGATCCATCCTTGGAATTGAAGTACAGGATTTTGTCATCACATGTATTAAGAGGGCAAAGACAGGCTGAAAATCACACCAGCCCTGGGAGAAAATTTTGTCCTTCTTGAAGTTAATGGCAAAACTCCCAATGAATTCACTGGGGCAAGGGTTTCACTCCATATATTTAAGCAACAAGAAAAGTATTACATGTGTTACTAATACTGTGTGGATAGTAAAAAGCAGACAGATTTTCATTGTGCTGCAGATTTGTTTTGATTCTCAAGTCCCCAGAGTAAAACAGTTTTCACTTTAGGGTTCTGATTCCACAGGCAGACTTACACAAGTGCATCCGTGTGCCTGTCAGCAGTTCATTGAAATTTTCAACTGTGAATTTGAGTGTAGAATCAAAACTCCAAAGATGGTAGTGCCACAACTGAAAGACAGAACATACTCAGTAGCCTGATTTTTCATTGGAAACACACTCCCACTGGACCCAGAGTTTGGCCACATTCAGAAGATTATGTAAGTTGCACCTCCTGATCCAAACTTTGTGCTAAGCTCTTTTCCCAGCATTCAGTCTACTCTTAAGTTTCCCCTTCTCTGTCATGTAAAGTGTTTTTTCTGGGCAGGTGGAGATTTCTGCTTTGCATACTTTATGTTTACTTGCAGTATAAGCCATGTAAAATACATGCAGGCCTTCTCCACAGTAAGTTTTTGTTACCATCTCAACTGCCTTAGTGCAAAACCAAGTCCCATTACACTCTACAGAGATGTGCTCTGAGGATTACCTAAAAAGGTTGAATAAATGTTGTTCCAAATATTGCCCTATGGATTTCAATATAAATTCTTATAACAATACTTTCGTTCTATATAGATGTCTTTATACGGTAACAGGGAATGTTCTAAACTAAGAAGTCATAAGGAATTACTTGATGTTGTTGACAAAGTGTTTCACTTTGTTATGAATGGATTCCAAGTACTGAGGCAGCCAGTCATCTTCAAAATGAGTGCATTTCCAAGGAGCAGTTCTGCACAGCTCGTGTACAACCTCTGTGTGCATAGGATTAAATTAACTCTCTAATTTCCACATATTACTGAACTTACAGAGTGCTTGCACTCAGGTTTTATGTAATGGGCGATCTTTCCTTGAAATACCTCATGTGTTGAGACCAGCATTTAAGATAACCAGTATGCTTATGAGTAATAAATAATGATGTGTCCTTAACATTGCTACTGCTGTACCTGCTGCATACAGAGGTAAATATGAGCTCAATAAAAGAAACGTCATATACAAATTACATTTGTACTCTATAGAGTTTTGTTTTTTCTTCTATGAAGAAAATACAGGACTGATAGTGTAAAACCTGAATGCTTTTGAAAACAGGGGCATGACATGGACAGGGATCTGGTCTATCAAATCTAATCCGATGCTTTCACCAGCTGTCTTACATGTGACTCACTTCGTACTTTACAGGCTTCATGTGAAATTTGTTTGGCTTGAGTGTTTTATTTTTCTTTCTGCTCTTGTTGAAATTTTCACATACAATTTGTTTGTTTGTTTGTTTTGTTTGTTTGGAGCTTTTTTAATTTGTTTTTGGGGTTTTGTTTTTGGGGGTTTTTTTTGTAAGAAATAAAGTATCTTTACCATACTTGATACTTACCTGTATGGAACAATGAAATTCTATTTTGTTTAAATCATAGCAAATAAAAAACATCAAATTAAATTTATAATTGCAATTACTTATCAGTTAAAGGAAACACACTTTTATAACACCATTACCAAACCTGCCTCCATAAGAGAGAAAATATGACAGCATTTATAATTTTAGTATACATTTTTTCTGTGGATTTTAGCTTAGATTTGTGAGAAGGAAGTTGTCCTTTCCTTGTGTTTGATTGGTGTGTATTATCAACTTTATCAAGAGCTCCCAGTTAATAGAGGCTACATTATATTGTTCTATTGGTCAATGTATTTTTAAANTATATGTAAAATTCAGTATCATAAGTATATAGATATCTTATTTCCTGAATAATGCTATTGTGAAACTGAAACTTATGCTTCAGACAGTTCTTGTAGGTTAAAACACAAATTATTAAGTTGAAATAAAAAACTAAGTTAAGTTCTAATGGTTTTTTTCTATACTGATTTTAAATAAATGCTAGCGTTTCTTAGTAGCTCTGTACAATTGACCTCTGACAATCTTCATGAAAGCTGTTAATTTATGCATCAACTTCTATAATCTATGGATAGAATTAAAACCAAGGTACAAACAAAAAGAAGGAATACCTCCTTACCTCTACCATGTCTTAATATTAAGTAGTTATCCCAAGGCTAAATTTACATAATATTTTATGAAATTTGCACATAGGTTATTTTTTAAATAAATAGGAAAATTTACCTTTCTGGAAGTCAGTGACAGATTTACCACTGAATTTGAAAAGGTCTAGATTTTTTTTTTTTTTTTTAGTTGCAGGTCTGACTACTTTATGCAAGATTTGAGCAAAAAGAAGACAATGATTCTATGATTCTGTGAATGCCTATGTACTGAATATTCCTTGATACAGTTTTGTCATGAGTCAATAAACACTCCTTCAAAAAGTTCCTGGGCATGATTGTAGACATAACTTGTCTCAGGGACTATTTAGATTTGGATGCATTCACCTTTTTTTTGAGAGTAAGAAATTTACTGATGAAAGTGAAATTAGATTATACCAGTTGAGTGAAGGGGCAGAGAAAAATCTCAGGTCCTGTTTGGAGTACCTGTAGCTTCTTTGTGTGGTTGTCTAAGAACTTGCNTGGTGTGTATTATCAACTTTATCAAGAGCTCCCAGTTAATAGAGGCTACATTATATTGTTCTATTGGTCAATGTATTTTTAAATTACCACACAAACTAATGTTCCTTAATCTGGGTAGGAAGAGCAGGTCTGTGTTTATTACAAATGGTGAGTTTCAGGTCTAACTACTTCAAATTATTATTGGTGTCTGCTGTGTCATTTTCTGGTTTTGGTAATAAATATAATATTACAGTGCTCTTATGGATACTTTATTTAAGACCACAAATTACAAATGTTTTATATTTAATGAGAATCA